>JASKGM010064654.1:0-17168 GCA_034509205.1 Ceratonia siliqua
ATAAAATATATATATATATATATATATATATATATATATATATATATATATATATATATATATAAGCAAGAAGGAGGAGGGTTTTCGTCAACCAAGAGATTAGACGACAGCCCATTGCTGGAAGACTTGTGGCTAGGGTTCCCGAGGTAGCTAGAAATACTTCCTCACCCACTAGAGAGTTACAGTGCTTGTTTTCTCCCTCACCCATTAGAGTATGCATGTTAAAGTAAGAGAAATACTACTCTCATAAACTTTCTCTCCCTAAAATAACTTTATCTCCCTAATATAATGATTATATAATAATAATGATAATATTGGCACAACATGAAAGGCTTTTGTATTGTAATAACGAAAAATAAATGAAAGTATAATGTTTAAAAGGTCAAATTTTATTTGTTATTCTCTATATTTTTATTGAATTTTTAGCCAGCTCTCTAAACCATAAATAAAAGTTTATAATTAAATGCCCATAGTTTTAATTTTTTTTAATTAGGTCTCTTTTATTTAGTTCTCTATTAGTATATTATTTTCTTGTGCTGATGTGACATATAGTGTGCTCATGTGGCAAGTATCTACTTGTCACATCAACATAAACATGTATAATATAATTTTTATAGTTTTATTAAATTTTTAATTAGGTCTCTATACTTGTAAAGTTTCTTAAGTTTTTTTAATTCGCTTTCCCACTTGCCATATATAATTAAGTAATTAATGTTTTTTTTTTCATTCTTAGCTAAACCTTAAAAATTGATGATATATCATTTGTCATGAGTCCGGGACCAAGTCCAATTAAAGGATTCGACCTACTTCAGACAAGTCTCCACTTCCATCAAAGGTCTTCAGATCAATCTAACCCTTCTTCAAGGCATTGCCACATTATCTCAACTACATTTTATCTGCCTCAACTATCTCTCGATAAACTGGAGCGCATCACAGGATTCAATTCCCTTCTTAGTTAAGTTAATTGGATCCTAAATGGACGGGTTAATTGACCAAGTTGCCCACAAGCTCTAACCACTTCCGACCTTTATTTAAACATAATTATCTTGTCAATTTCAATTAACTTAACGTTTTGGGCGTTTGGTGTCGGAGGCATTTTTCATTCATAGGAATCATATTTTCTGAAAATTATGTTTTTTGGGAATTATGATTCCTATGAATGTTATAAAATGCGTTTGGTTGGCCTTAAACATTTATAGAAATGTTAGTTAGAATATTTCATTCCCATGTTTGGTTTAAGTATAATTTTCCTAAGAATGTTAATACTTTTTACAAAAATACTCTTAAACAATTGTTCATTTTTATACTTGTTTCTTCATATATAATAATTAATAAATGAAAAATATAAATTAATTTATATAATTATATAATTTATTATTTTAATAATTTTAATATAAATAATATTTATTTTATTAAATTTTATTTTATAAATATTTTTATATTTATAATAATTAATATAAGCTTCTTTATTCATTATTTCTTTGTCTATTTTATTTATTTATTTATATTTTATTTATTATATATATATATTATTATATTAATTTTGACATAAATAATATTTATTTTATTAAATTATAAAAAATATTTTTATATTTATAATAATTAATATAAGCTTTTCTATCCACTACTTCTTTGTCTATTTTATTTATTTGTCTATATTTTATTTATTTAATATATATATTTTATTTTTTATTTATATATAAATTTTATTATTATTCTAATAATTTTAATATATATTTATTTTATTAAATATTTTAAAAATATTTTGATATTTATAATATATAATAACTAAAAAAAAGTATATGCATGAGATAGGAGTAAAATTGACTTTTTATATTTAGAAAACTTTCTATATTCATGAGAATCTAAGAATACCACCACCCCCATGGCAATGTTTTGTTGGAAAAGTTGGCCAAAAATCGTTTTTGAGAATTTTAGTTTCCTGAAAATAGTTTTTAAAAAATGTGTACCAAACATGAAAATTTTTGTTTCCCAAATTGAGATTCCTAAGAAACTAAAAAAATTCCTCCTACCAAACACCCCCACATTAAATTTATGAGATCACCTCACTCTCTGATTATATATCTTTATATCTTCACATCTTCATGACTTCTAATTTGATTGTCGGGGTCTTTGGTAGAGTTTATGCACCATCTAAGGGCTGACCTCTTTGTCTTTCGCAAATTTACCATAGTCAAACTTGTAGTCAACCACGTGACCTATCTCATATGGTATCTGGCTGACATGTCTTTCATAATAAACCCTAAATAATGTACGAAATAAGTTAAAAGTTAAATGTTTTAAGAGCATTTAAGCGTTTCATGCCTACAAATGTTGATGCTACTGAATATAACTATATATGATTTAGAAGTCAATTTACATGGATTTATAATTCGCCTCTTTGTCTTGCACAGATTTACCATATATAGCAGTCATCCTTAAGCTCATAGTCAACCACGTGATCTATCTCATCTGTGCCTGACTGACTTGTCTTTCACCATAAGCCATAAATATAGTATATGAAAGAAGTTCAAAATTCAATGCTTTATGAGCTTTTAATTGCAATGGTCACAAATATTAATGCCACTGAGTACACTATATATGGTTTAGAACTTTACTTACATAGATTTATAATTCATCGTATTTGGTTTTTCCATTACTTATAATATATAACATTATAAGTGATATTTTGTAGTAACAACTTGAATGTATTTAATTTTCTCAATGTGATATATACCATTAATGATAGTTAGAGAAGTGACTAAAACTTGTTTGGATAAATGAAAATTGAAGACAGCAAGAGGATAAGAAAATAATTTCTTGGTAGTTAGATATAGCAAGTGAGAGACCTAATTAAAAATAAATAATAAGAACTGATTACAAACTTTTTAAGTATAAAGATATTTAAAAATTTGATCAAACTATAGAGACTAAATTAAATATGTTTTTATTGATGTGGTAAGTGGGTACTTGTCATGTGTGCACATCATATATTATATCGACATAAACAAGTGGTGTAGTGATGGATCACTAATTAATATTAGGAACCTAGTGTTGAAAACATTGTCATGTTTATAATCATAATGAGTGATTGTCTATAATTATTTGTCATTGTCCAATGGAGAAGAGTAAATCCTCAACCATACTCCTCACCTTATTTTAACTTTCTTATTGTTGTTACATTCTTTCAATCTTATTGCATCCATTTACCTTCATTGCTATTTCTAAGTACCTTTGTTCTCACAAAAACCCCCCATTTATATTTCAAGCATTGACTTATTATTTTTCAATAGTAATTAATCAACTAAACCCAATCCTCTGCGGGAAAACGACCCTTGCTCTGAAAAACAAAAATACTTACCACTATACTGCAAGGAGATTTATATTTTATTTGTGTTTCCAATATGGAGGGCTTTCAAATTAAGGCTTTATTGCTGAGGTTTGGAGTTCAATTTGGTTACACACCATTTGTACTTGGTATATGACTCTTAAATGTTTTCATTACTTATGTATATGATACTTTTGCTAATCCCTAAACTATAGACTACTTTAGGGCATGTGATATAAGGATAACAAATGAGCCTAGAGAAATAATAATCAATCATATCCAATCACATACCTAGCTAGATATAGAATTATAGAATAGCTAATTAGAAGAGAAAGCCATACTCTAGAAGAACTTGAATTTAGGATTTCTACCAAAATAGATATTGTACCTAAATTCTCACCTCACGTATCATATGATGTGCTAGGAGAAAAAGTATCCTTGCAGATAGATACAAGTCTACAAGTAATGTTGAAAATCTGTAAAAGGTAGTGAATATTAAACATTAAGAAAAACAATCTCCTCAAAGCATATAAAATGCAGTTTCTCCACAATTATATATATATATTAGCATACTTCACTGCCACATGAAATTATTTGTGATTTGGGCCAAAGGAATATAATGTGTTTTAAAATCATCCTCATTTATTTTGATTGTTAGTTCACAAGATTGGGGTTACTTTAACATCCTTTTTTATTAGGATGTTAAAAAGCATAATGAAATTTTGTGCAATATACCCATGGATGTACCTGTGCATCGAAAATGGATGGATAATCGATTGAATGATAAATGACATTTAAGTAATGAATTTGTTGATGGGGTTTACAAGTTTATCACATTTGCATGCGCACAAGAAAATTTAGTGAGCGAAAGAGGGATTAGGTGTCCTTGTAGGAAATACAAATGTAAGAGATACTTGATGAATTGACTCTTGATTTGCTACATAAGGCGTTTATGGACAATTACTACTATTGGATTATTCATGGGGAAGCATAGCCACCTATCCCTCTAGTAGTAGTAGAAAATGATTACTTTATCCCTAGTGGAAAAAGAGAAGGCTACAATATTTATGAACAAAAGGTGATTGATATTGATGGACCATCACTGATCAAAGAGCCTAACTCAAATGCACGTAGATGCATATGTTGGCAGTAGCACAAGCTCCATTGTGGGATGGGTATAAGAAGTATTCAGAATTATCAATGGCAATTGATGGTCTAAGCCTGAAGAGTGATCATTGTTGGGAATAGGTTGCCTTGTTAAGCAAGTTATTTTCCCCAATTTAAAGTAAATTACATTTTAATATAAATAAATAAAGAGTTCATTTATGTAAGTTTTATTTTCTTACTATCAAGGTTCTTAATTCTAATAAACCAAGATACATTTGCTTAAGGGTTATGTAAAAGGAGATATGTATCTTTCGATGAATCTAAAACAATATTCACAATCACTGAATAGAGTCGATTACTCTGTTCAATTAAGACTTTAGTGTCTGGATTACCTCCATAGAAAGAATGAGATTCTTTTCTAAGGGAATGATGAATCTCAAATCATTGAAGTAGTATACTTCAGGAAATGACATTATTAAATGCATTGGAATCAAGTGAGATATCAAGTTCAAGTTAAGATCGTTACTTTGAACTTAAACTTACTCGCATTGCATTCGCTAATGGTAGAACCAAAATTCTGATGGATTATGGACTTATGTCCATGACCATTGTGATCTTTGATATACTATAAGCACGACCATTGTATGACATTAGTCAAGACTTTGTATGTTGGGATCACGGTGGGAGTGAACATCCAAGAACATAAATCCAAGAAATGAAGTTCGTAGCATTGCATCACTTCTGGTGATTTCAAGAAGACAGGTGACATACCTGGGCCTAATGAAATGATGAAGTAGCTACTTATCATTTCGAGATAATTTTAGAAAAGTTATAAAAGATTATATGATTCCTAATTAGATGAAATCTGAGATCAGGTGATAAAATTAACATAAGGGGTAAAACAATAATTTTACATTGTGTCAATGGATGGCTACGAGAGTTCACAAACACTAGGTTTGCAAATTGAAAAAATAAATGTTCAACATTGACTTTTCATAATTTTAGGAATTATCAAGAGTGCAATCACGAGTCTTTAGTGAAATGACTTCATGATTAATAAATCTGAATTATCATAATAAGATTAAAATAATCTCAAATTTATTGGAGCTTGAAATTCCTATGTACAAACAAATTCCCCACCTAGCTTTAGAGAATTCAATCTATATTAAGTTAGAATAGATTTAAGATGAAGTTAACTGATAGTATTTCAGCTAATGTCTTTAGTAAGACAAGAGTTGTCTTAATTTAGACAAAGTTATTTTAAGACAAATATTGTTCTAATCATGTTTGAAAATATGAGAAACATTTTTGTCATCATAGAGACAAAAATAATTCTCATATTAGTTGGTATTGTTTTAATTAGACAAAGGAATTTTAAGAAAAGGTTTGTCTTAATTAAGACAAGTATTGTCTCAATTTAGATAATCTTTATCTTAGTAACTGTTTTTGGTTTAACTACTTTAAATTAATATTTGAATTGTTCAAATATTTAATTTGATGAAGTTGATTAAAATAAAATAAAATTTCTATTTAAATAAGAATTTTGGCTATAGCATTTTATTATGATAAAATTAATTTACTTATTTATTTATCCTAATGTTGTTGCAAAGTTTGAATTATTAAAACTTGTGAAACAACCTCCTCTCCACGTGATGGAGAGGTGTACGACCAAAAAATGAGAATTGGTTTTTGACATGGTCAAATATTCCCTCATAATTATCCTAATTATATAAGTGAATAAATATTAAAAATAAATTTTAATTTCTTAGGTAACGTACATTCACTGAAAACTAACTAAGTCAAAGGGATTTAATTGAGTAAAATTCATTTATTTGATTCAAGCATGACTAATTAGAAAGTCACATATCTTTTATTTAATTGTTAAATAAAATGTTATTATCAAAATTAATAATATATTAATTGATGCATTTTTAGATAATTTGATTATCTAATATTCCTTATTAGTAGGTATATGAATTCCTAATGGTTAGAGATTAAGTTTTTAAATTACACTGAATTGCTCTCACATGACCTATGATTAGCATACTATATATATGTAAGCTCTCCCTCTAGTGGCCGTACAAGTGAATATATGAGAAAGGGAAAAAATGAATTCTTTGGTGTGTCACTATAGAGTTCTTCATGTCATATTAAGAGGAACAAAAGGGAAGACTTTCTAATTTATTTTAAAAGTTATCAATTATTTTCTTTTATCTTTTGTTTATTCCAATCACTTAGCCTATTCATCATAGGTTCCGTGGATTGGTGCTTCCCAAAGAAAAGGTGGTCAGTACGCTTGATTGAGAAGTATATTACAAGATTAAAGTGACTATAAGTGGTATGTGAAATTCTTATTTATTTTACTTCTCTTTCTAGCAATGAGTTATTTGCCTATGTGTTTTGTTCTGCCTATTTGCAAGCTTGAATGTTTTAAAAATTTTAAAACCCATGCCTGTACCGTAAACACTTATGATAAACAACTAGATCCAACATGATGGAGAGTTGTTTTAATCACATAGTAGATATAATGAGTGATGTAATGCTGAGTGGTAATCGGATGCCTGATAATTTTTATCATGCCAAAAAGTCAAGAGAAAAATTGGGCTTGGGATGTATAAAGATTTATTATTGTTCTAATGGATGCATGTTGTATTACAAAAACGATGAGATTGAGAAGAATTGTAAATTTCATGGGATGGAACGTTACAAAATTTACACTAGGAAGGGTATTGTTAAAGAAACCCCTTTGAAAATGATGTGGTATTTTCTAATTGTTCTAAAGTTATAAAGACTTTATTCATCAATGGCACTAAAAGAATCCAATAGAGTCCGGTATGGAAACATCTTGATGAAACTTATCCTGATTTTACTCGAGACCCCCGAAATGTAAGATTAGGGTTATGTAGTGATGGGTTTTCTCTGTATAGGTTGTCCAAAAACTATTATTCGTGTTAGCCTATGATTTTTACTCCTTATAACCTTCCTCCTAGGATGTACGTAAAAAGAGAAGTTATGTTTCTAACTATAATTATTCTGGGTCTATCTAATCCAAAAAGTAAAATTGATGTATACCTGCAACCATTATAGATGATCTAATTATGTTGTGGAATAAAGGTGTGCAAACTTATGATGTGTCATTGCGACATTTCATTATGAGGGTTGTTTGAGATGGACTATCAATGACTATCCTACATACGAAATGTTCTCTGGTTGGATGACCGCTAGAAAACTATCTTGCTCGTACTGTATAGAGAGGTCTAAGGCATTCTCTCTTAAACATAACAAGAAGACTTCCTCTTTTGATTTTCACAGGCAATTCTTGCCCCCTGGATCATCCATATCAGAAGGCACGTAATGCTTTCAAAAAAAATTGTGTGGAGTCCTCATTGCCACCTTTGCTTAGAGAAGAAATATGGCAATGCGTTAGACACTTATCTAACATAGAAGAGCCTTAAATATTTAGTTCGTTTGGGTATGGGATTGATCACTATTGGACTAAAAGGTCTATATTTTGAGAGTTGCCTTATTGGAGAATACATCTTCTAGGTCATAATGTCGATGTAATGCATACTGAGAGGAATATGTTTGTTGCCTTATTTGATACAATCATGGATGTGAAGGGTAAAATCAAGGATACACCTAAAGCTAGGTTGGAATTGGCTGAACTTTGCAGACAAAAAGATCTATATCTACAAGATCTTGAGGGTGGTAGACTCAAAAAACCCAAAGCACAATATGTATTAACAAGCAACAACTGGTAGCTGTTTGTCAATGGGTTAAATATTTGAAGTTACCTGATGGTTATGTAAGTAATTTAAGTAAGAGTGTTGAGATGAGGGAAGTTAAGTTACATGAGTTGAAAAGTCATGATTGTCATACTTTTATGCAATGTCTACTTCCAATTTCTTTTAAATCGTTACTAAAGCCCATTTGGAATACCCTTATTGAGTTAAGTCACTTATTTAGAGAATTGCGCTCAACAATGTTGAAGGTTGATCAATTGTTCATGATGGAGACTAATATTCTCATTATCTTGTGCAAATTGGAACAAATATTTCCTCCAAGCTTCTTTAACTCAATGAAGCACTTACCTATCCACTTGCCATATGAAGCTAGGGTTAGAGATTCTTTTCAATATCAGTGGATGTATCCATTTGATAGGTTGTTTCTTTTGACTTTTTAACACATTTATTCCTTTTACTGAAATAATTTGATTTCTATAGTCATACGTTGTGTTACCTTTCAATTATGTTCTTATACAACCTTTAAGATAAAGTGAAGAACAAGGCTAGAGTTGAAGATTTCACCTGTGAAGCTTATTTAGTGGATGAAACATCAACTTTTGCTTCTTATTATTATTTATATCACATTCCTTGGAGAAGGACGAGAGTCACCCATAATAATGATGGAGGTGAAGGTTGTTTATCTTCTTGACCATTGTCAATATTCAATTACCCAGGACATAGGGTTAGAGAAAGCCCTACATCCTAGGTAATTGAATATTGAATCTACCACACAGTCATGTTCTTCTAAATTGTCTTAAGGTTCAACCTTTCTTAAAATAAGTTCCCTCCAAAGTTCCTTTTATCTAGTTATTGATAGTTATTAACAAATATTTTCTTGTCACTATTGACAAAGCATCCACTGTATATATAAGGATTATCTGCAAGAACTCATTCTTAACATCACTTCTGCACAGCTTGAAAATGAGATTTCCTCAAATTTCAGTTCATAGTTCAAAAATTATGTAGGTTCATTTTTTAATTGTTGTCCACATATTTTTCAGTAATTAAATCATCAATGTTTAAGTATATGGTCTTTTATTGATATTAGGTGGGTAATCTAGAAAATGCAGTATGTGATGATCTTATAAAGAGTTTGGCTTGCAGTCCACATGGTTAACATATGGAATGTATACTATGTCAATGGTTTTAAATCTCACACAAAAACTTGGTTTGAAGGGATGAAAACTTTCAATTATAGTGTATGTGTTTGAGGCAATGAATAAATTAGAAAATGACTTCTATGTGATAATAACAGATATTATAGAAATGGAGTATGTCGGTTTTCCCTTGAAGAAGTTAGTTTTGCTTAAATGTGATTGGTTTGACCCTACTCTTAATCAGAGAACAAGGACTTATTTCAATCATGGTTTGGTGGAGGTAAACGCATCGAAGAGGTATAAATCATATAACCCTTTCAGTACTCAACAAGTGTAGCAAGTTTACTACACTTCATATCCTAAAGACAACCTAAGGTGGTTATGCGTTATTAAGATGAAGGCTCAAAGTACAGTTATTGCTCTCGAGATACCAAATCATGAAGAGGATCAACCATACCAAGATGATGAAACTAACCTGGAAGACAATGATGAAAATTTGTCCATTACAAGTGATTCTAAATTCGAGGAGGAGTTTATAAATTTAGATTCAGATTAGGTCAATTTTTTTTTCTTGCAATTGTTAGTCTACGACATTCATGCAAATTAGGTGGGTAAGTCTGTGCAAATTGTGTTTCTTTATATTTCACACATACATTGTTTCTTGATATCCCAGAAATACAAATTGTTCTTTATCTCTAATTATTCATTGAATGGTTTTATTGCATGCACATAGATGGCAGGTCAAGGACGAGGAAGAGGAAGAGGAAGAGGTACAGGTCTTGCTGAAGGCGCCAGTGTAGTGGTATCTACCTCACAGACAACCACCCCTATACTTCCTCTACTCCATCCATTCCCCTACCTGGCTTTGTCCTACTCGTTCACCTACCACAGCCATAGTTACAAACTATCATCCCTACACATTCTCTAGAACCCCAACTACCTCTGTCACACCCTCTAATGTGGACCTTCTTCTTGGATAGTAGCTACCCTAGCGCCTCATGTGCCTATATATAGGACTATGGATCCAATGGATGGTGGGTGCACATGGATTAAGCCTATCGCAACAATAGAGTAAGAGACATTTTAAACAATGCAAACTTATTAATTTGTAGTCAAGTCCTAATAATTGTGAATTTTATGCTAATACTTTTTATATCCACTTTTAGCTTTGAGCTGACTAGTGGAGTGGCAAGTCATATTTGACATCATGAAAAGCAAGTTTGAGGAACCATGGATTCAGTGGATCAACGTTATTATAAAAGTCAGAGATATGTGGTTCAAAGAGTTCAAGGTAAATTGGATTCTATTTCCTTTATTGGAGTATATATGTGCTAATTTTATGACTCTTTTTACTTTTAGCATGTTTCAATTTTCTCAATGCAGAAGAAGTATAAATAGCTCCTTACTGATGATAGGAATGTTAGGAAACATTTTAATAGCGAGGGTGTAAAATGCATGAGAAATGCAATGAAGAGAATCAAAGACAGAGAATGTAATGTGATGCGAATCTCTAGATGGAAGTAGAGATTCCAGCCCCAAAGATCTTCCAATAGGTTTGGAAATTAACATTCATTCACAAGAAGAATAGAAATCCACAAAGATCAGAATCAAAAAGGAAAATAAGAAGGATAAGGCGCCATACTCTAGAAAGGAAAGAAGGAGAGCGATAAGCCGGAGAACGCCACAAGAATGAAAGTTCTTGATAAGTTTTATCAGTTCTTCAAAAGAACCAAGGAAAGAGAGTAACTCCCATTCATATCAAAATAAAAACTGCCTCTACAAAGGGGAAAGGCTCCCTACTTATAATAATTAGAAAACCCTACTAAAAGGATAGCAAAAAGGGCCTAGCCCAATAGCAAAACTAACAAATCTAAAAATTAACATAAGCCCAACAATATAAGACCAAAAAAAAATGAAATAAGGTTTTAAAAGATAATGGGTCCAATAGATGACTACTTTGAAGCCTAACAAAAATAATTCAATAAAGCACAAAAAAAAAGATAGCACAAACATTTCAGATTCGTACATTGGAATATCAACTCATTATCTTAAGTCCCGAATCATGCACAGGGTCTCTTGTTGATTCCTAGCTTCTTTGCTTGATTCCTGGGCCCAAACCTCAACTATGAGTATTTCTAAATTCTCTTGAATCTTCTTCGCTTGAGCTCGGGTGATTGGGCCTCCACGAATATGCAAATGATCAACACTTAACCTCTTGTCCAGATTTCCATCATTCTCCCCCTCTTGAAAAGGATTCGACCTCGAATATGTACCTACATCAAATAGAGACAAATCAGTAACATTAAATGTAGCACTTATATTATACTCACCAGGTATATCTAATTTATAGGCATTATCATTAAGCTTAGCAACCACTTGAAAATGACCATCTCCTCTTGGAAGCAGCTTTGAACACCTTTGGGCTGGAAACCGTTCCTTTCTCATATGTACCCAAACCCAGTCGCCTGGTTCAAAAATTACTCTCTTACTCCCCTTGTTGGCATGTATAACATATTGTTGCGTCTGCTTCTCTATATGTTGCTGGGTCTTCTGATGCAATTGCCTCACAAACTCAGCTTTCCTTTGACCGTCTAAACTAACATGCTCACCAACAGGTAAAGGTAATAAATCCAAAGGGGTTAGTGGATTAAAACCATATACAATTTCAAATGGTGAGAACTTAGTAGCTGAATGTAAGGTTCAATTATATGCAAACTCAACATGCGACAAACATTCTTCCTAACTTTTCAAGTTTTTCTTAATGATAGCACGTAATGAAGTAGATAGAGTTCTATTGACTACCTCAGTTTGGCCATCTGTTTGTGGATGACAAGTAGTAGAAAACAAGAGCTTGGTGCCAAGCTTGTTCCACAAAGTCTTCCAGAAGTAGCTCAAGAACTTTGCATCTCTATCCGACACGATGCTCCTTGGCATTCCATGAAGGCGCACGATCTCCTTGAAGAACAAATCAGTTATGTTCGTGGCATCATCGGTCTTATGACATGGAATGAAATGTGCCATCTTGGAAAACCTATCAACCACCACAAAAATAGAATCCTTTCCTTTCTTCATCCTAGGAAAACCCAAAACAAAGTCCATAGAGATATCAATCCAAGGGTGAGTAGGAATAGGTAAAAGGGTATACAAATCATGGGGTAAGACTTTAGACTTAGCTTGCTTGCAAGTAATGCATTTTTCACATAATCTTTCAACATCTCTCTTCATGTGAGGCCAAAAAAAATGTTCATTCGGAATATCTAGAGTATGTTTAATGCCAAAATGTCCCATTAAACCTCCCCCATGTGATTCTCTCACTAATAATTCTCTTAGGGAACTAGCAGGCACACAAATACTCTCTAAACAAAAAGCCTTCATGCCTATAAAACTTTCCAAAAGCAACTTCTCCACATGCATTATAAATATTCCCAAAATCTGGATCATTAACATACAATTCCTTAATGTACTCAAAACCAAGCAATTTAGCATCTAAAGTAGATAAAAGAGTGTACCTCCGAGAAAGGGCATCGGCTACCACATTCTCCTTACCTTGCTTGTATTTGGTGACATAAGGAAATGGTTCAATGAACTCGTTACACTATGCATGCCTCTTGTTCAGCCTTCCTTGCCCCTTGAGGTGCTTTAAGGACTCGTGATCTGTGTGTATGATGAACTCCCTGGGCATAAGGTAATGCTGCCACACCTGTAAAGCTCTCACTAAAGCATAGAGTTCTTTGTCATATGTAGAGTAGTTGAGTGTAGCTCCATTCAACTTCTCACTAAAGTATGCAATGGGACGACCTCCTTGCATCAACATAGCTCCAATACCCAAACCTGAAGCATCACATTCTAGCTCAAAAGAATTAGTAAAATCAAGTAAGGAAAGTAATGGTGCATTACTCAATCGATCCTTAAGGGACTGGAAAGCCCTCTCTTGCTCATCTCCCCATTTAAAACCCACACTTTTTTTGACTATCTCGGTTAAAGAGGCTGCTATAGTACTAAAATCTCTTACAAAGCGCTTATAAAAGCTAGCAAGCCCATGAAAACTCCTAACCTCACTCAAAGATTTAGGTGTAGGCCATTCCTGGATAGCCTTAACCTTCTCTTGGTCTACCTCCACACCTCTTAAACTCACAACAAAGCCTAGAAAAACTAATTGTTCAGTATAAAAAGAACACTTTTTAAGGTTAGCATATAGTTTTTCCTCCCTAAGTACGTTTAATACACACCTTAAATGTTCTAAATGCTCCTCCAGACTCTTGTTGTAAATTAAGATATCATCAAAGTAGACCATAACAAATTTTCCTAAGAATGCACGTAAGACATGATTTATAAGTTTCATAAAGGTATCAGGTGCATTGGTCAAGCCAAAAGGCATAACCAACCATTCATACAAGCCATACCTAGTCTTAAAAGCTGTTTTCCACTCATCTCCCTCACACATTCTTATTTGGTGGTATTTACTTTTCAAATCAATTTTAGAGAATAAGTAAGAACCATGCAGTTCATCCAGCATATCATCTAATCGGGGAATGAGATGTCTATATTTTACCATAACCTTGTTGATGGCATGGCAATCAACACACATCCTCCACGACCCATCCTTCTTAGGTACAAGTAGAACTGGGACACACATCCTCCACGACCCATCCTTCTTAGGCACAAGTAGAACTGGGACAGCACATGGACTCATGCTCTCTCTAATGTAGTCCTTGGACATGAGCTCATTCACTTGCTTTTGTAGCTCCTTAGTCTCTTTGGGATTGGTCCTATAGGCTGGCCTATTAGGAATGACTGCTCTAGGGATGAGATCAATGTGGTGTTCAATCCCTCTAAGAGGTGGCAAACCACTAGGCACTTTATCAAGAAAGATGTCTGCAAAATCCTGCATCAAAGAAACAACAGAACTTGGCAAAGAAGAGTTAGTATCCTTAGTATCAAAATAAGCCTCTTTGTACATGAGTACAAACATAGACTGGTTAGTGAAAAAGGCTCCTTCACATCACTAACACTGGCAAAGACACTCATCTTCAGTGTTTCCACTCTGTCACCCTCTTTCTTTTTCTCTTTTTCTAATTTTCTCTCAAATTTTGGGCTCTTGGTTTCTTTAGCATTCTTGCCCTTTGCTCTCTTTTTTCGCTCTTTCTCTTTTACACTCTCATCCTCTTGTTCTTTTTGTTGCCCACTATTTTTCTTCATTTGCATTTGGTCTTCAAAAACCTGAGTAGGTGTCATAAGAGCAAGAGTAATGGTCTTCTTGTCTAATTCAAAGGAATATCGATTGGTGTAGCCATTGTGGGTTACCTTTTGGTCATATTGCCAAGGTCTACCAAGTAATACATGACCCGCTTGCATGGGCACTACATCACATAGGACCTCATCCTTATACTTCCTAATGGTAAAAGACACCAAAACTTGCTTGTCCACCTTGAGTTCCCCACTATCATTTAACCATTGAAGCCTATAGGGTTTCGGATGTTTCAAGGTAGGTAATCCTAACTTATCTACTAACAAAGTGTTAGCTGCGTTCACGCAACTCCCACTATCAATGATTAAACTATATATCTTTCCATTGATTAAGCATTTAGAATGAAAGATATTCTCTCTTTGGGCATCATCATGTTTTTTTTACATGAGCACTAAGAGCTCTTCTCACTACAAGCAACTTTCCATCCAGGTCATGTTCACTGCCATCACTAGCATCCTCTAAAGATGGCATAGAATCATCATCATCATCACTAGATTCAGCCTTAGTTTCAATACTCCCATCATCCCTTAGAACCATCACCCTCTTATTTGGGCATTGAGAAGCAATGTGACCCTTGCCTAAGCATTTAAAACATTTAATATCTCTATTTCTAGAGGGTTGAGTTTCTGAATTACCTCTAGTAGGGTCGCCTCCTTCTCTTGGGGTTTTGGATGACTCGGGTTTAAATTTAGAAACATCTTTGTCTCCTTTGTTCTAACTCGACTTCCATGGGGAGGATGAACCGAATTTAGGACTAAACCTTGTTGGATTTTGATTGTATCTGGAGGAACCTTTCCTCTTTAATTGCTTCTCAACCTTCATGGCCATATGGACCATGTCTTCTACCTCAACATAATGTTGAAGCTTAGCTACATTTGCAATGTCCTTATTCAGCCCATATAAAAATCTAGCCATTGTAACTTCTCTATCCTCCTCTATGTTCACTCTAATCATGGCTACCTTCATCTCTTTATGGTAGTCTTCCACACTATTGGAACCTTGTGTAAGACCTTGCAACTTCTAGTACAATTCCCTATAGTAATGACCAGGGATAAATCTCTTTCTCATAATGGCCTTCATTTCCTCCCATGACCCAATAGGTCTTTCATGATTCCGTCTCCTATTTAAAACTAGTTGATCCCACCATATGATAGCATAGTCAGTGAACTCAACAGCTGCTATTTTTATCTTCTTCTCCTCGGAGTAGTTGTGACATTCAAACACTAATTCCACCTTCTTTTCCCACTCCAAGTAAGCCTCTGGATCATTTTTACCTTGGAAAGAAGGAATCTTCATTTTAATACTTCCCAAGTTACGATCCACATATCTTTCTCTTCAATCTCCTTGGTTATACCTAGCGTACCGATTACCATCATCGGATGTGCTTCGGTCACTAATCTCTTGGTCATCATATACTTGTCTTGCGCCCCTTTCTCTTATAGGCCATCTATTAAAATTTCTTTGAACTTGGAAGTCACTAGGACCACTGCCTTCTTCATTCTCCTCAATTTCCCTTCTATTTCTCCTCCTCACTTCAGGAACTATAGGGGTATGCTTCCTCTGTAACTCATTCTTAAACCGACCAATCCGGTCATTCATCACATCAAACTTCACATTGAATCTTTCAAACTGTTGATAAATGGCTTGAAGTGTAAAAGTTTGATCCGCTGGCTCATCTTCTCTATCCATGGCTGTCTTAAACCTGCAAAATTTTAGTAAGAAACCTCACCAACTCCTCATGTGTTTGCACTCGAAATATTCACTCACACTCGTGTTTTGAAACACTATTGGCTTTTTAACTCTATTGATATGACACATTTGCCTTTTTCCTCTCTAAGCCTCTTTCCTTTAGTTCTTT
Source organism: Ceratonia siliqua (assembly GCA_034509205.1). NCBI lineage: Eukaryota > Viridiplantae > Streptophyta > Magnoliopsida > Fabales > Fabaceae > Ceratonia > Ceratonia siliqua. The sequence goes on from JASKGM010064654.1 coordinate 16,424, forward strand.
ATGGAACTCTGATAAGTGCATATTTTGTCATATTTTTATGTTGAATTCTTTTGCATTTAATCGCTGTGTTCTTAAGTTTATTGTGATCTTAGTTTAGTTTCATGTTTTGTAGGTGTTTTGAAGTGAAAATGCTTTTATGAGAAGAAGTGAGTCAAGTTAGCATGCTTTGGAAGTAAGTATTTAGGGAAAAGAACTCAAAATCACATAATTTCATACCAAAGTCAGACTATTCAGCACCCCAGTGCCCATTCTTTTGCGGCGCTCAAATTTGAAGAAAATTGGTTCCAGACCCGAGAGTTCAACGCCACGGCGCTCCAAGATCAAGCCATGACTCAGGCAAAAAATCAACATTTAGGGCTGAGCGCCGTGGCGCCTAAAAATGGGCGCCGCAACTCATGCGTGCGCTGATACAGTTTAAAAATCCATCTTCATTTCATTTTTACATATTCTAACATTAGGAAGCAAGGGAGAAAGTTTAGAAGAGAGGAGAAGAACCAGAGGAAGGCTGAAGGGGGTGACTTTGGAGAAGATTCAACCATTTGGAAGTCTTCAAAGAGTTACCTCTTCACCTTTTCTTCATTCTTCTTGTATTTTCTATAGTTTTCATGGATTATATTGTTCTAATGAGTAATTTTCCAATGTTAGAAGGCTAAACCCCTTTGGTTGAAGGTGAACTCAATGCCTTGGACATGATTTTATGATTTTATCCATTGATAATGTATTCAACTTCTCTTGAATGGTTGTT
>JASKGM010064685.1:0-12248 GCA_034509205.1 Ceratonia siliqua
TTTTTTTTTTGATTTTATTATTTAAATTAATTTAAATCCCTGGACAAAATTAGGTGTTTACATTCTATAAATTAAAATACTATGAGCTGTGAAATTATAAAGTGGTTTTGGTGGATCCTTAGCTACTTCTATAGAGAAATCTTAGGTGCATCTAGTTTATCTGATAGTCTATGGACCATACTCTGAAATAGCATTATCCATGAGATTACTCCAAATTTGCAATATTTAATATCTGTATCTGACTAGGAGCTTTGCTCTAACATGAACATTGGTTATATGTTATCTATATCTGCCTTTGTTAGAGTTTCTTTTATGAAGAAACAATGGATCCATCCTGTTAATTGATTCTTATCTTTATGACTATAGTTTTATGCTATTAAAGTGGGATTTTCTCTATTGACTATAACCTGTTTCTTTTTAGCTTAATAGTGACGTGGTTTTGAATAAGTTTGAGACTTTATCCATCCAGAATAATGTTTGTACATTCTCAATGTTATATATATATTTCTGATTTTCTGTTGCTAATAATTAGTATATTTTTAGGGGTATTCCTACTCACTGGGTCTGTAGATTCATTCCCTCATTTTAAATTTTTTTCAGATAGCGTGGCAGCACCCACTCCTGCTGACCATCCGACATCTTAGAAACCTGCCATTGGAATCTGGTGGGTTATTTCTAGAGGGACAATGGAGCAACCTACTAATGTACCGTGGATAGTTAGCAGATGTTGCATGTACAGGATAACATTATGATTGCACCTTCTAGCATACAGTTATTTTGTACATGAATAGCATAGAAACTAGATGTTTATATTGTGAAACTGTTTCGTAAGTGGCCACTGAGGCCTTTATGTGTTAAAGTGGACTTGTCCATCTCTGTTTGTGTTATTGTACCCCTGGAAATACCTGATTTTCAGAGGAAACTCTGCCAAATTTTCTATATGAAAATCTGTGGACTTTAAATCTTACAGGTTAATCTTTTGATTATTTTGGCTTGTTCCACCTGTTATTCAAAGTGTTTGTTAGGCTTGTGAGAACTACCTCATAGTAGTTCTTACACTGGCCACGTGCATAGAGTGGGTCGTGACACAAACATGTGAAAGTTGTCATAAGTTTCTAACCATGATGTAAGTTGGATCTCTACTCTTCAGCCTTAGCTACCAAATTTTACACAACATTATCATCTTATTGCCTTAATCGCGCACGGACGGCCTCAATTCCTTTTTACAAATGTCTTTCAAAAAAAGTCGAAAAGAGTGCAACATTGTTGCCGTTCATGCATAAACAGATGGCTACAATTTAACACTTAAAACCCAAGTGCCAATGGGTTGGTCTGGATTGGGATCCCATCCTGTTACCAAGTAACAGGCTTGGATCGTAGCCATCCATGCGTTTGGACGATCATGATTTAGCCACACGGCAAAATTAATTAATAAAAATTAAAAAAAAAACCATTTTGTTCCTCCTTTCTCTATTTGAAATGCCATTTTCTCCTTCCATATAAACGATCCCTGCTTTTCCTCCTTCTCTGAAATGCCATAACTTTTCTTGTTCCCACTAGACACAAAATTGATACCAAGAAAGAAGCTTGATGGCTTCAATGCATTATGACTCATGAGGAGAATGAAGTGACTAAATATGGATCCAACCCAGTCATTGATGTATTGGATGATGAAAATCAAAGTATAACATGGAACAATTCTACCTTTTAAGTACTACTGTTTTTAACTACTAAGACTATCCTGATATCAAATCCTTCAAGTTCTAATGCTTTCACTCCTCCCTCCACCATTTTTTGCAATAAAGCTAATTGCAGTACACTGTGTAAACTTTTTTTATGGACATATTATACTAATTATGATTTTTCTTTTTTATGCTTCACTTTTGATAATTGCCGCTTATGGGTCCTTCAGCCTAGTTGAAGTATTCTCATACAAGCTTCTTTTGTGGTATAGTATTCTCAGACAAGCTATAGGGGTTTGCTTCATTGCCGGCGATAGTTTGCTCCAACGACATCGATGGCAACAAGGAGGAAAGCAGGTAGCAGATGGAAGGAGAGAACGGCGTTTTGGAGAGAGAGAGAGAGGAGGAAAGAAAAAAAATTATTTATTAATTAATTTTGCTACGTGGTTAAATCATGATCGTCTAAATGCATGGATGGCCATGATCCAAGTAACAGGATCCCATCATATTACTTGGTAACAAGATGGGATCCCAATCCGATTAGTCCACTTCACTAATTAAGGTGTACTATTTTTGTTCAAATATTAAGATTAATCCTTAAATGCATTTATTCTCTTAAATTCATTGATAAGGGTGATCTTAAGATTGTTCAAAAAAGAATTTAGACTTAATTTATGCACATATTTGGATTTGGATTCTCATGTTCAGAGAGAACATAATAATATTGTTATGTTTAGAGAGATATAAACATAATATGTATAAGCTTATAAATAATAAATATAAGTATGATCCACTGATTAAGTAGTTAATTTCATACATTAATTGTGAGATCATTTGGTACATTGTTATATCACATCCCATGGTATCTTGGATACCACGGTATGAGATATAAGAATATAAGATACCATGATATATAAAATTTTCATATTTAATATGAAAATTAAAAACTGTCAAAATAATTATACAATTAATATTTTATAAAAATTAACAAAATATGAAAGAATCAGGATTTGTAAATTTAATGTTAAAGAAATATTTTTTTTATTTTAGTTATTTAGATTTAAATTTTAAAAATAGTATTTAAAAGAATTTATTTTTTAAAATACAAAGTATACTCTTAAAATTATTTGAGAGGAGATTTATCTTAATTAACGTACAGGATGATATTATTACTCTGTAAAAAAGAAAGAAAGAAATATGCATGCCTAGATTTTGACCCCAAACGTTTGGAATAAACTAACAAAAACTAGGTCTATATATTCATCATAAAAATCAACTAATTAGGTTGGATTTGTTGACTAACAGTTGCTGTGCTTTTTTTTGACTTCTCTCCAGAATATTAATCTATGAATTAGTCTACAGTCACCACTGATGATGTGGGTAACTGACCTTCATTAATTGTTTAAGGTATTGTTAATTACCTAACTTACTCATACAAAAAAAACAAAAAATAAAGCTGTTTGGCTTTTGTAAAAAAATTATAAAATAAACTATACTGATTTTCCCCTTTGGATTAAGCAGATTATACAAACACCTCCAACTTTTGAAATTACACATATCTTGCTCTCTTTTGTTTATATATATATATATATATATATAAATTTAAGAAACAATCTAAATAATTAAAATGTCCATACATTACCCAAATTGTACCCCTACATATATAGCATTTTTTAAATATTTTTAAATTTATTATATCTTTTAAAATGAGACCAATAATTAATGCCATTGAAGACAAGTTGCATTTACCAAAGCACAACCATTAATTAATTGGAGAATAAAACTTCCACGTCAAACAATTGGTAGGTAAAATGTCTAACTAAATTGGTAGTTGAGAACTTATTCAAATCAGAATATCGTGGTTTTCTACCTAATGACGTTGCCAATTCAAGCACAATATGAACCATATAAATACAACTCTTTATATGCTATTCAAGCCGGTCATATTCCTTAGGATTTGTATCCTCTTGTATTCCCAGAGACATAATATTATTATATTTAAAAAAACAATATATAAAAGTTTATAAACAATAATATAAGTGAATTTTAATAATTAAATAATGAATTTTATAAATATTATATTTATTATTCTTCGAATATAATAATATTATGTTTTTTCCGAACATAAAATAATCCTGATTCATATTCCTTAATCTTTAATTGTTTTATATTGGTCTATTTTATTAATTAATTTATAGTAGAGATCGATAGAATCATGCTTTACTCTATGAATTATTGGTTTCATTTTCTGACTGTAAATATTTTTTTCATTAAAAAATAATCCTTTTGTTTCGTTTTATCTGTTTTTAATTTTAAAGAAAACTCAAAAGGTGATTAAATATAAATTTTCAAGAGAGTAGTAAAGAAAAACTATAGTTAAGTATTTTGTGATCTAATGATTTAATTTTTTGTCTAATGATTTATTTGTTTACTTTTCCTATTTTTAATTAGTTGCTATTAATCTAAATTTACTTGAGTATGCTTAACTTTTAATATATTTCACACAAAATTATCAAATAAAAATTAATAAATTTTATATATTGAAAATAGGCTTAATTAATTTATGATATAAAAGTCATACTCAATTTTACTAAATCACTTCTTCTTTTTTTGGGATTAGAATATTTTTTAATAAGATTGAATGTCACCTGGGATTAAATATCTTTCCAAATTATCTTAAATGCACACTCTACATTAACATTTTTGAATAAATAACTTTAAGAGTAAATTAAATATTTAGTCATCTAAAGATGCATTTTCTCTCAATTTAATTTCTCAATTTTAAAATATTTCAATTTAGTCCCACGATCTTACTTTCGTCTTCAAAGTTGTCATTCAATTAGATCGTATAACTAAGAGATAACATAATTAATGACATGGACTAATCACTTGCCCTAGCCTTGTGTCTATTAAATGCCGAGGTGAATAATTAGATTTTGAGTCAATTAACAATTTGATTCTCTAAAGATATATTATCTCTCAATTTTAAAACTTCTCAATTTAGTCTATCAACTTTACTTTCATCTTCAAAGTGAACTCTATGTTAAATAATATTAACAAAATTAATAATGTAGACTAACCAATTGTCTACGTGTTTATTAAATTATTGAAGTGGAGCAAACAACGTTATTTCAAGCTGAGATTGATTCAATTTACATGTTTATACTCCTCAAACAGTTTTAATTATGTTATCTTTCAGTTACACTATCTAAGGGGATCACTTTAAATATGAAAGTAAGATTGATCAACTAAATTAATAAATTTTAGAATTAAAAGATCAAATATAAAAATATATTTTTCAAAGACTAAATCTTTAATTTCCTCTAACCTTAATTTGTTTGATGCGGCAGGATCTATATATATTTTTCGATTGAAGTAGATTAACTTTGCTGACCAATACCTTAAATTAATGAAAAATCAAAATCGATGCATGACTTCATATGTGACGTTTCCATGACCAATTCAAAAGATACTTTCAACAAATCTTGCATTTATGAAACTTGACTTTAAATACCAATGAAATAGATGATGTTTGATGTAAAGAAAATAAACCAAATGGTTAGATAGCCGACTATGATTGATGTTAAAGAACAATTATATTACACTAGATCTCCAAAAAGACTTCTCAAACAATAAAAAACTCTCACAATCAAAATTTGGTATCCTAAATTTTATGGAAAGGATATGTTAAAGAACATAATCATGATATCTTGGTATATATCATGTTATATGAAATCAAACTATAAGATATTATGGTATTTAAAATTCTTATTTTTGGTATCACAATTAAAATTTATCAAAAAAATATATAATTATTATTTTATAAAAATTAATAAAATTAAAAATTATGTAACGTGAGATTCTCGTAACTTTTAAATGGTATAAGATATTATTTAAAATTGTGTAATCTTATGTTATTTTATATGTCATTGATCATTTTATATAACAATATATTAAATACAAACATATTTAATATTATATGTTATTTAAAATATTAATGTACTAAGTGTCTCTCTTGAAATACCAAAAATCAACGGTCAAACAAATGCCTCCAGAAAGATAATATTAATCAAATTCATGATTATCCAACTAGTAATACTCAAGATAATATAAACAAATATACTCCAACACTTGAAAGACAAAACCCCATTTAATAGGGAATCAAATTTATTTGAAAATGGTGCCCCAACTCAGTTATATATATATGGGCTACCTTGTCTAGTACAAAACTCATCTACTTCCTCTCCTCTACTAACCCAGCAAGACCCAAAACCAAGACCCAAAACCAGGGAACCAAATATGAGTTCCAGAGAGAATTCCAAGCCCCACCAGCTGAAACCCCCGACTAAGGAAGAAGATGACCAGGCTTGCCTCTACGCCATGCTCTTGTCGAGCTTCCAAGTGTTCCCAGCAATTCTGAACGCCGCCATTGAGCTCAAGGTGTTTGAGATAATTTCTGAGTCAGCGCCGCCGGGAGTTTACTTGTCGGTCTCTGAGATTGCTTCTCGGCTGCCGACGAAGCACCCGGAGCTGCAGAACAGGCTGGACCGAATGCTGCGAGTGCTGGCGAGTTTCAATGTTCTGGATTGGATAACGAGACCTGGGGAGGATGGGAAGGTTGAGAGGCTTTATAGGCTGTCGCTGGCTGGGAATTACTTTGTGCAGAATGAAACTGAGAGCCTCGCTTCGTTCTCTAACCTCACCTGCCACCCTGCTCCTGTTCAGGTTTGGTAAGTTTACTCACAAGAACTCGTTTCAAAACCAGCTTTTGCTCCACTTGTACTTTTGGAAAAAAAAATAGTAAATTAGTGCTATTTATTTATAAGTAAGTATAATTAAATTTTAATTTATGAAATAAATACTTTAGTATTAATTTGTAAAAACAATAGCCCTAACATTGAATCTACCGTAATAGAGTTTTTCTTTTTTTTTTTTGTTACACTTTTTTTATACCCTTATTTTTAATCAATATATTATAAAATAATAATAATAAGATATTATATATATAATAATAATAAATATAAAAAATAATGCACAAATAATATTATTATTTTTTCGGCATGTTATTTTGATTTTTGTGGTTTAATACATTTTTAAAATATTTTAATTTAATTTAATATGAGTAACCATTGATCTCTTAAAAAGTCCACTAACAAAGTGAACCATAGTTTAAATGTCAAAGTGAGTTTAAATTTTTATTTTTTTTTTAATGTTGCATCACTATAGTAAAACAAATTTGAAAAGGGGTTATTTTTATTCTCTCTTTAGAGACATTAGGGAAAGAGAAAAAAAGCTTTTTTTCTTTTTGAAATTTGTAAATGTTGTGACTTGTGAGAGATGTTTTATGAAAGAAGCATACTCGTTTAGAATATGGTCAAATTTGTTTATAAGTATTTTTAGTAATATTAATTAATATAAGATAATTATATTCATAATTTTTATTTTTGATTTCGCTTTTAGGAGAAATTTCAATTACTGACTCTTCTCTTACTATGAAAAAATATATTATGCTGTTATTTAAAAGTTCTTTAGACACAAAATGAAAAAGTCAATTTTTTTCTCAATCGGTTCACAACCAAATAGGTAGTTACGCATTAAATGGTTATTCAATCTTATTAATTAGATTATTAAATCAATTTTATGTAGTTTATAAGGACATGTGAAATTGTTTTAAGTAGACATACTATTATATAGATTTAATCATAAATAAATATTTAAGCATATTAAATATATTTTTAACAAAATTTATATGTCTAACATGATTATATGTTTATTAATTATTGGCATAGTCTATATAAATTTTATAGATCATATTTACCTAAGTATTTTATCTAATTTCTGTAAGTAATAGGTAAAAATATATCCTATCGGAGTAGGGGTACTCCGATTTAATTTTTTTTAAATTTAATTTTTAAGTTTTTTTTTAATTTTTTATTTATTTTTAAATATTTTTATAAAATATTTTTTAATTTTAATTTTAATTATTTCTTTTAAAATATTAATTTTTTATAATTCTTTTAAATTATTTCTTAAAATAAAATTTTTAAAAAATTGAAAAACTTAAAAATTAAAATTAAAATAAATAAATAAATTTCTGCCCTATTTCAATTCACGCAGATATTATGCCTTTTAACAATTAGTTTTTTCCCCCACTGTGAGATAAAGAAATCTAGTTAATACAGAGGTGAATAATCCTTTTCCTTTTGGGCTCAGCCCCCATTGATATAACCCAAAAGAAAATAAAGGATAATAAATAATTGTATTACATAAATGGGCTATTTCCGGGCTTTTTAACTAAGCGAAGCCCATATTGTCAATAAAGTTTCAAGTATTGAGCCATTTCCTACCAACTCAACAAGAAGCCCATATTCCATATAAGAGAAAAGGCTTGGCTATTCTACAGCCACCAAAATTTTTTTTTATTTTTCATGTTTTTTTAAAAAAAATTTAATAATTAATTATTTTTTATCTTATATATTTCTTTCAGAATTTTTTAAAATTTTTTTACATTCTTTTTACTATTTATCTATAATTTTTTTTATTATTCATCTATAACTTAAAAAAATTCTAAAAAAAAATTAAAAACATCTTAAAAAATTTTTAAAATAATTTATGATATAAAAAATAATTATTTAATTTTAAAAAATAAAAAAAACATTTAAAAAAACATTAAAAAAATTTATAAAACTCCCCTACTGCCCCAACAGTGGGGCGGTAGGGGAGTGTTCCCCGAGAGAAAAATGAGGTATAAGAAAAATTAACCCTTTATTAGGATTTTATTAAAGGAAAGATGTTAAGTTTTTTTTTTTTTTTATGGCTAGATATATCTTAAGATTCATGTTTTATTATAAATTAATTAATTATGAAGGCTTAAATATCATAATTTATTTAATAATAAAAAATTCAACCTGTTAGTTGTTCATAGATTGTCCTAGTTATGTGAGTAATTATAACTTTAATATCATAATTTATTTAATAGTAAAAAATTCAACATGTTAGTTGCTCATAGATTGTGCTAGTTATGTGAGTAATTATAACTTTAATATTTTGTAAATAGCAATGTTCTGTAAATTGGACCGGACTGACCTGTTCGACTGGTTGAACTGGAAACCGGCCATAGGACCGGTCCAAATGACCCCCCTAAACCGAGGGAGCAAAAAATCGGTTAAAAACCGATGACCCGGTGAACCGAGTGAGTCACCAGTTCAACCGGTTTTTGAATTTTTTTCTTAATAATTTGTATTGCAAAGATCCAAATAAGATGAAGAAGAAAAATAAAAAGAAAAAATGTGTCAAAATCATGATCAAATATATCAGGAACAACAAAAACAACTAAAAAAAATTAATATCAATGTTCAATCTTCAGAACCTAACTCAAATATACATAAAAATGGAAAAAAAAAATTTGAGCTATGCAGATTGTAAAACACCAAAGTGGACAATTATAGATTTATTTTAATTGTGATGAAATTATTTAATATATTTTAATTATATTAATATTTATTAGTTGATTATTTTTATTTTTATTTATTCTATATATAATATATTCTACAATATATATATATATATAATATATAACTAAAATATATATTTTTTAATTCACACTGGTTCGACCCCAATTGAACCAGTAACCCGTGACCCACCTTCACCAGTTTAATAACCGGTCTAATTTTTTGAACATTAGTAAATAGTACTATTCTCATATTTAATAGGTTGAATTGGGTGTCCTCAAAACATAAGGTTTTTCTGGTACATAAAACGTGATAAGATTTAGTATATGTATCTTACTATTGAAAGTAAATGATGAAAAGTGATCATCTCAAAAAAAAAAAGTAATATTATCTTTTATTATTTTTTAGAGATAATTTTATCTAAGTATTTTTAAAAATACTTTATTTCATAGTGATGTAACATAAAATTTATCTTTCATTTTAATTGTCAAATAATTCAAAAATGATGCTTTATAATAATACTATAAAGAAAAGTGATATATTATAAAGTATTGTTTTAAAATAAGGTTCCTCTTAAAATATTGAAAAATGCTTTACTCTTTTTTTTTATATGATTTTTTTTATATGAGAATAAGGAAAATTAAACGAAATTTTTTTTACAAATTATCTTTTTTGGTCATCACTAAATTATAATTAATGCCAATGGTTTGCTTTATTTGATTATTGAAGAGTGGAGGTTTGAACACCTGATGTTGAAGTCAACTAAAGAAGATGTTACTTGAATTAATACTTTTTGACCAAAAAAACAACAAATTAAAGTGTAAGTTTTTATTAAATTTTATTGCAGGCTGAATATAAAGGATGCAATTGTTGATGGTGGAATAGACCTATTCAATAAAGTTCATGGGATAACCATGTGGAAATACATGGAGAAGGATACAACACTGAATCACACATTCAATAAGGCAATGGCTGGCATCTCAGCAATACAGATGAGGAAGTATTTGGATGCATATGATGGATTTGAAGGAGTATCAACATTAGTTGATGTGGGAGGAGGAACTGGGCAAAGTCTCAAAATGATCATCTCCAAGAACCCTAATATTAAGGGCATTAACTTTGATTTGCCCCAAGTTATTCAACATGCCCCACCCTATCCAGGTATACTTGTTTGTTTGTGTCTCAAGAATATTTATAGTATTATTGTAATATTAAAAATTTAAATATTATTATCATAAATATTTTGACACATAATTATTTATTTATTAAAATTTAATAAATAATTTAATTATAATTTAAAAATAAATTATATAACAAAATATTAATGTGTATAGTAATACTAGAAATATTCTGTACCTCTCATAGTTGCCCAATTTCATAAGGCCATGTCCTAGTCTTTTTTTTTTAATGAAAAATTCTTTTTCCTTTTTACAAGAAAAATATCAAATTAAATATCCTGGACTCAAATCCCACCCTTTCAAGTGACAAAAAATTACGGTAATTTGATTTTAGAATATTTTCAATTTTCAATTTTCAATTTTCAGTTCTTGAAAATATTTTTTATTTTTTAATTTTTTTTAAATGTGCTTGCCTTTAACTGTAGTCTCATTTTTATTTTCATTTTTAATTAAATTTCTGTTGATGTAATTTGAGTATAATAAGTGCTTTTTAAGTTTTTAATGATCCCACCACATTTTTTTCTTCTTCTAATTAGTAGTATGTCTAATAATGTGATTATGATAAAGTCTATTAATTTACTATTAAAATAATAATAACTTGATCAAAATTTCAAAAATATCATCTTATTTTTGTATTAGTTCAGTACTAGATAGTATAATTTCATTTCAATTTTACTCTTATAAGAATATTAAATAAAACAAGCATCAGTTTTTGAGGATTAAAAGTATTAAAATTATAAATATCAAATCGATAATAATATTATTTTTAAAGACAAATATAATTTTTTGTCAAAGTTTTCTGGGACCGCAAATGCCCTACCAGTCCAAGAAATATATAACCTTTGAGCAATTCTGTTTGGAATTGTCCTTTGTCCATTCTGCCTCATTTTTCAAATCAGAAACTTTGACTTAATTGGTCATCTTTATCTTTCTTTTTTTGGCAAAAGAACATTTCTCCCTTATTTTAAGAATAGGTTTCATTTTAGTATCTTAATTAAAATTTTATTTTATTTTTTTAACTTACTAATTTATTTCTGCTACATCTTTTTTGCTTGCGTCATATCTTAATTGTACGAAAATGTGTCACATGACTATTTATTTAACATATGTAAATCAAATGACCACGGAGGACATTTTCTCTCATTAAGGAACAATATAAGCAAAATGACATAATGGGAATAAATTTGTAAGCTAAAATGAAACAAAATTTAGTTAACGTGTTTTTCAAGAATATATTTTAACTCAAGTCAAAGTCATTGATGGCTTACAAATTTTCTTTTCTGATTTTGTGAAGGAATTGAGCATGTTGGAGGAGATATGTTCGAAAGTGTTCCAAAGGGAGATGCCATAATGATAAAGGTCAGAAATTTCTTAGTTACTTCACATTTCAACTATAAAGTATAAATTATGAATGAATTTAGGATAAAATACATTTTATTTCTTTAAAATTTATCCTAATTACAACTTTGATGCAAATTTTACAAATCACCCCTTAACTTTTATAAACAATAAAAACGTTACTTGAAATAAACGAATAAAATGAATGGTTTTGAAAGTTATGGGATGTGGTTTGTATGTTTTAGTGTAGTTTCCAGTATCTTGATATTTTGTTTTTTTTTTTTTTACTTTTTGTCTTATTTTTTTATTTTTTAACATTAATTAATTATTATTTATGTCATATAATTTTTAAATATTTTTAAATATTTTTATATTTTCTTATATTATTTATTCATAATTTTTTAGTACTATTTATTTATAAGTAAATTTTTTTTTAAATATTTTAAAAAATTTTAAAAATAGTATATGATATAAAAAATAAAGAGTTGCCTAGCCTACCACCACAATTGTGGTGGTGGCTGGCTTTTATTAATTTTTTATTTGTTTATATTAATTAATTATTCTATATATATGTCATATAATTTTTTTGAGAATTTTTT
>JASKGM010064706.1:0-17160 GCA_034509205.1 Ceratonia siliqua
TCTCTCTCTCTCTCTCTCTCTCTCTCTCTCTCTCTCTCTCTCTCTCTCTATATATATATATATATATATATATTTCAGTCTCCTTGTCTGAGAGAGCTACGCTTAGCTTTTAAATAAGTGGAAGTGGTCCAACGAATAATTGACTTAAAACTGTAACTGTAAATGTACGCATTGCCCATATCCGCAAAGCACTTGTTAAAGGTACGTTCATGGACCACTTTGGGATAATTGGTAAACCCATCATTCATTTGCTTAGCTTTTGTATCCCCAATCAGAATTCACATGATATTGCATAGCTATGATCATTAAATATTAATTTGAAGGGTGGGTGAAAATTACCATAATGCTTGTTTAATGTAGATTGCGATGCAACGTATCATTCTTTATAAATTAAGAAAAAATTTCAAATGAATCCAATAATCATGTGGTAAAGTACATGTTTTCCCTAAGGGGGTGTTTGGTACAGGAAAAATTTTTTTTTCCCAGGAAACATGATTCCCAGGAGTTATGGTTCCTAGGAATCTTATTTTCAAGGATGTAAAAATTGTGTTTGGTTGGTCTTGTAGATTCCTGGGAATGATAGACATTTTCGCGTTTGGTTTAAAAGTTATTTTCCTGAGAATTTAGGTGATTTTTACAAATATACCCCTATATATAAATTGCAATAAATTTATATTTTAAAGAAAAATAGGAGTTGATGGTTAGAGTTAGTGATTTGGGATTTGGAACTAGGGGTTTGGAGTTTAGGGCTTAGAGTTTGGGGCTTGGAGTTTGGGGTTTAGGGGTTAGGGATTTGGGGTTTTGAGTTTTGAGTTTAAGAGTTTAGGGTTTGGGGTTTGGGGATTAGAGATTTGGGGTTTAGGGATTAGGGATTTAAGGGTTTGGGTTTTGAGGTTTAAGATTTAGGGTTTGGGGTTTGGGAGTTTAGGATTTAGGGTTTTGGGATTTGTAACTTGGGGTTTGGAGTTGTGGTATGATAATTTGTGAGGAAGGGTAAAATTGTCATTTGTAACTCCCAAAACTTTCTCACGAGGCGAGAATTTAAGAATACCACCCCCCACATGGGAAAATTTTTGTGGGAAACTTGCTTAAAAAGTGTTCCCGGAAATCTTGATTTCCTGAGAAATTTTTTTTGATCCCTGTACCAAACGCAGGAAACTCATATTCCCAACTAGTGATTCCTGAGAAAGTTAGAAGAATCCTGATACCAAACGCCCCTAAGTTATAATGTTCAACAACATTAATCGACGTAGGGGGTTCAATCACTTTGCTTCCAGGTGATCATGGCTAGAGTTTTTTCTTTTAGCATTTGTTGATATAGGATTTTGAACTTTACGAACTTAATATAATAGCTTAATTTCATGGCCATGGGTTTCCCCATTGACAATATCGTAATAAACGTTTAAATAATAACAGCAATATTATTTATGGGTGAAAAGTAGCCAAAACTTCATTAATTTCGGCTACTAGACTCCATTATATAGCTTTTAACATGATTCTTTGTTTTCACTTTAGTCTAAGGCTTGATGTTACTTCATAGTTCATATGCTTTGGAGCCAACTTGGTGATTGAGACAAATTCAGTAATTAGTACACTCGCATATTCCCCACAGTAATTGGGTCCAGTCCACGATGAACACACATACACTTGCATATATAATGAAGAGTAATTTTATAAGAAGTGCAAGTTTTTTAACGTTTTTGATTTCTAATTTAATTAATCAATAAAATAAAATATTTTAATTTAATTTAATAATATATAATAACTCTAATGAATTAACATCCTTGAGTGGCTTTATTAGTAATATTTAGGGCCAATGGACTTCTTATAATTAATGAATAGATCATTGGTGTTATAAATGGATCACTTTAATGATAAGCATTAAAAGTTTTAGCATATAAAATCTTATATACATTATAATGATAAGATAGATAGTTGACATTAATCTATATGGAAAGATATTGATGATTTAGTTACCTTCATTGGTTCAAATAATCTATCAAGTGTCAGACTTTTGAGTAATTTTTCGTATCATTTAAATATATATAAGAAATTATTTGTGTATGCACAGTAGTTACTCGATCTGTTTTGCTTTTCTTTTTGAGTTTGCTGGTTGCATGCCAATCTAACAAAGACAAGACCTAAAGAACCTTGTTTGCGAAAGCACAACAACAACATCTTTAATCATCATGAGGATTTATATAAATGTCAATTGGGTCCCAAATACCATCAAAACGTACCCAACCATGGTCGAAAATCTAATTAGTACTGTGACAGTCAAGGGTAGCAAAAACAAGAGAACTTTCTATCCAATTCAATGCACGAAAAATGAGTTACCCTTTGAAAAAGCTTTCCCTTTTTCTTTCTTTTCAACCCAAACAAGCATGTTTAAAGCTTCCCCCTTTGCTTTGTTCTTTGAAATGAGTGGATTGAGTTTACAGGTCAAACACACTATCTCATGAGAACTAGGGTTACCTATAGAAATTAGAAATAGTCGTTACTTTAAAAAAAAAATTATCATACATGTATGTATATATGATATAATTGTCCATTATAAAATCATCATATTACACTTTCTATTTTACAAATATATTACTTATATATAAATATATATTTTTTTTATTTGTCCTTATTATTTTTGGTTCCGTCCTCGTTTTTATTTTCAGTATCAGTTTGTGAATGAGATAGGATGGGCTTCAATTTGTTGTCCTCCAGAAGAGTCCAAGAGACGGGCTTGGACCATTCTAGGTGCCGGGCCTTCTCCTAACAATTACCAGGCCCATCTCCAAAGAGTTTTCCGTTCATTTAAATTTCAGTGAAAAATATTGTCAGTAGAAATTGTTTATCGATTAAAATATTTTGTTGGGAATCTGTTCGGCAGCAGGGCAAATTTATATAGGGAAGGAAGACTTCTCATTTTGGGAACCATATATATTCAACACGGCGGACAGAATTCGATTTTTCTTCTGTAGAAGTCATTGATCATTGTTAAAACCTTAACCTTCAAATGCTATAATCGAATAATCATGAAGGGGAACGTTCCTATGCAGGAAGATGTTCAATGGTAACTAAAATCATGAAGAAAATAGTAACTGTGCATTGTGTGTTGTTCATGTTAGAGGTGGAGATTGTATATATATGCACACGTCATATACCACATTGATTCTCTCCTTATTGTAGACTTTGGTGCCTTCGTTTTTTTTTAAAGGAGGAGAAATATTTTTATTTAAAAAAGAAGGCATTTTGTTTTAAAAAAGGTATATATACCACATTGATTCTCTCTCCATTGTAGACTTTGGTGCCTTCGTTTTTTTTTTAAAGGAGGATAAATATATTTATTTAAAAAAGAAGGCATTTTGTTTTAAAAAAAGTATTTGTTTTTCTTTTTTGTTACAATGAGAAGTTAATAAAAAATAAAATTTTTTTCTTTAAAAAAAGAAATTTTTTTATAGAAAAGGATTAGGATATTATTTTCTTATTTATCCTAAATTTCCTTGACTCCCTGTACTCCAATCTCCCTGTACCCTCGTCTATATTTAAACTTTTTATTTTATTTTTATTATAATATCATAACTAAAAATTTAAAATTTCATAATATCATAGTTCTAAAGTTCATAACAATATTTAACCAAAAATTATTATTTTAAAATTTTCATTTAATTTTAATAAACAAATTCTAATTTCTAAAAATTTATAGTGTTTGGATAAAAAAATTTTATATTAAATTTTTTTATCCAAACACTATATAAAAAAAATTTATTATATATGCTCTTTTCAATAATTTTATTATACAAAAGTTCTTCTATAATTATATAACCGAACACATTTTCTAATTTAAAAGTACTTATCATTTACGGCATCCGAGATTTCGAATACAAAACAACTATTCCTTATTCTAAAATATTTTTTTTTTCACAATCAACCACTCATTCTATACAAATTATTTTTTTTAAAGAACTTCTCCTCCTAGTATGTTTTACTTTGAAATTTTGATCCTTTACAAAAGTCTGTCTCTGTGATGAAGAGAACGAAAACAGAAAAGATCAAAACTGAAGTAATCAAATTCATCAAGTATATATGTAAGGATGAATAAGCAGTGAACATAAATGGGCATGAAATTCAACTGAACCTTTTGGAGTTGATGGTAAACACTGTTTGTATGATAGTGACCACAAGAAGAGCAGTAGCTGCAATGACTGAAATAATACCCCAGGGAGTACTAAAGTAGTCTCTCTTCAAGATTGCCTTCCACTTGTGCCTTGGAACTCTGCAGTATGCATTTAGATCCTCACAAAGATCAGCAAAATAGAACTCTTTGCCAAGGATGGTAGCTTCTGGGGCAAGGTCGTTCACGAGAGTTGCCAACCCTTGGCTAACTGGCAGACTTATTTCCAGAATTTTATTCTGAATAAGTATTTCCACATCCTTGGGGGTATTTATTAGGCGATCCATCACGAAAGCACAGTTATTTATGTAAGTATCGTCGAAGTGGCATAGCTCGTAGGCAATGAGATTCCTTAATACAGTGTATGTCGACTCACTTACATATAGATGTGAAATCTCCAGAATCCCATTTTCAAATCGTATACTAGGCCGTAAATTTGCATGTTTCCCCACTTTAAACTCCACTCCTGAATGGTATAACTGTGTTATATTGGGAATGGATAGAGTCTTAAGTTTCCTTTTGACTGGCAACTCAAGTGGCAAAAAAGAGCTCCTCGCAAAATCAAGAAGATGTTCAATTCTTGAAGAGCATAGTTTCTCCATATAGAGTTCTAAGTCGTTTACTAAAACGCTTTTTAACAAATTGTGGCATAGTTTAATCAGAGTAACTCTCACATCATTGTCTGGAGGAAAAGCTTGGGTTAATAGATCCTCAATAATGAAGAATGGAAGCTGATTCTCAAGTAGAAGCATATCTTGTGCTATGTAAAATAGCATTCTTGGTCTACCAAGAATACAATCGCCTTTTCTCAATTCCGGAAAAGAAATCCTCATAAGGACTTCAATGATGAAGGCAGCATCCACTAGAATCATTTCCACAAATTTATCGTGATTAAGTTGAATGGCTCCTGCATAACAATTTCTCAGCTGGGCTTCCAATTTTTTTATAAGTTCGATGCAGTCCTCTAGGTTCACCTTAGTTCGTTGTAGAAATTCCCTAAGATGCCATAATTTTTGTTCTTCCATCTCTTGCAAATCTTCTCTGCCATGGTGAAGGGGGCCTATTGATATAATCTTAGGTGTAAATGCATTTTCATGTGCTTGACGTAGTTGCTTGGGAGCTCTATATATACAACAATCAGGAGACAAAGGGGACAGTCTCTCTAACATTTTTTTTTAGAGAATTGACCAGCCCAAGTGGATTTTCAACATCAACTGAAACATGGTTGCCTCTGTCCCTCTGATCGCTAGCTCTTTCTCTCATTTCTATCCTTGCTATCCTATACTGATAAATTCCTAGCAGCAGAAATAAAATTAATCCTAGTTTAATTATATAATGACCTTAATATCAACATTCGGTTAAACCAGGAAAGTACTGAAAATATGATTAACAGCAACTACAATCTTCTTTACAAAGGAAAGACACAAGTAAAGTAACAGAAGAAAGATAAGTGGAAGACAAAAGAGTAAAGGAATGGGTTATAAAGAAATGAACCTGGGCGTTGTTTAATGGCGGAAGAATTAAGTACACAATATAAATGAATCACTGAGAAGGGCTTCTATTCTCTGTTGACTGTTTCCACATCTTCCTTGTTACAAAGTTGTTCCCGACTGGTGGAGCAGAAACCACTTGTTTTTCTGATTTGTTAGTTAGGGGAGGAAATGAAGTAGGTTTATATTACGATTGTTATGCTTCTGCGTGGGCGGTAGCATATCATAATATAATTTATTCCTACCTCTTCTGTTTTTTTATTTTTTATTTTAATTTATTTTAATTTTTTGACATTAATTAATTATTTTATATGTCATATATATTTTAAAAATTTTAAAAATTTTAAAAATATTTTAAAAAATTCTTAAAAAAATATGATATAAAAAATAATTAATTAATATAAAAAATTACAAAAAATCAAAACATAAAAAGTGGGAACAAACTAATTAAGCTACTACCGACAGTAACTTAGATTATATTATTCCACCTACCCAATTTCATTTATTCCCAAGACTTCGTCTTCTGAGTATTTTTTCTCTTCTTTTGGTAGTGAATTGACCAATTGATCTAAACTGAAGGGACTAAGGCCAACTGATTGATTGGAGGAAGCCTCTCCATTCACCAGCTGTCCATAATGTAAGCAGGAACTTTTCAATGCTAAAAGAAAACTCTTCTAATTAAATTAAGTTCCAATAATATTCATTTTGATTTTTAATGACCCCATTATATTCCCAGGCCCAGCATCATTTGAGTAAACAAATTCAAATTTCTCTAAAATTAGATCCACTGACTTGGGGCTTCAGAGTATACTTGTTCAATTTGGTGTCAAACATTTGAATTTTCTTTCCATAAGACTAAAGTTAGAAATATTTTGGACACTATATATTTCACGTTCTTCCAAGTCTTGGCAATCTTTCGGGCGGCGAGGAACAGGGCAATTTTATATAATTCAACACGCTGGAACCGGACAGTGGGGACTTGGGACAGAATCCCATATTTTCTTCTGTAGAAGTCATTGGTCATTGTTGAAACCTTCAACGTCAATGGAAGATGTTAAATGCTAATTAATAAACATTGAACACAATAGCAAGCGTTTCTGCATTGTTTGACACTCTCTTTATTGCAGACTTAGTAGTATGTTTTCATTTCAAACTTTGATTCTATACAAAAGTCTGTCTCTGTGATGCTCAAAATCGACGAGAGAAAGTTTGTGACTGAGAACTAAAACAAAGAAAAGATCAAAGCAATATCACCTGGCTAGCTTCGCTAGGTGTTTTAAATTGAAGTCAACACCAGCTGATAAAGTTGACTAATCAACTTTGTCTTTTCTTAACTCTGCTTTCCAGTTGCATGCTAGCCTTTTACGTTATCTCCATTTGTCAATGCTGACTTTTCTAGTCTTTCAGCACAACCACTGTCTTTTAATTTTTTCTTTGCTTATTGTCAGGTCCTTGGGCTATTTGTCTAGTCTTTAGTATAGCTTTTGGTGTAAAGTCTTGATTTTTCCTCTGCTGAAAGATTGCACTGTCTTATGTGCATTTATTATTGGTTGTATATATTTCCCATCGTTGTAATTATTCAGAACAAGGAAGAGTGAATAGAAAAATGATTCTACCATTTCTTCTTTTTTCTTCCATTCCTTTTGTCTCACGTTCATATCTTCCTCAATTCGTTTATTTCATGGTATCAGAGCAAACCCAGGTCGAACCATTGTCTTCCAAGATGTCACAGCAGAACGAGCAAGAAAACCAGAGTACTGGAGCTGTTGAAAGCATTTCAATGTTGAGTCAATCAAGTGGTATGGATATACTGTCTTTATACTACACACACGCTTTAGATAGTCCTGATCAGAGGTTCGTTGGAGAGCTTCTAAATGAGAAGAACTATGGAGAGTGGGTTCGAGATATGACGAATACCTTGTACGCAAAGAACAAATACAGCTTCATTGATGGTACTCTGCAAAAGCCAGCTTCCGACTCACGTGATTTCCCCCACTGGGTAAGATGTAACGCCATAGTGGTGGGATGGCTGAAAAGTGCCATGAGCAAGGAAGTTAGGGCAAGTGTGAACTATGTCGAAACTGCTGAAGATATCTAGAAAGATTTGAAACAAAAGCTTGGCCATGGGAGTGGGCCGAGGGCATTCAAAGTAGGCCGAGCCATTATCAACCTCCATCAAGATAAAATGTCTGTGGCTTCATACTACACAAAGCTTAAAAGCCCGTGGGATGAAGCTCAGTCCATTTTTTCATCGCCGAGGTGCACTTGTGGGCGTTGTACTTGTGACATGCCAAATCAGTGTGCAAATGAACGTGATAGGGAATGGCTCTACGAGTTCCTCATGGGACTTGACGATGTGTTTGGGACAGTAAGGACTCAAATACTGAGTACTCAACCCACACCTGGCTTGGGTAATGCATATCACCTTGTTTCGCAAGATGAACAGCAGAGGCACATAACGTCTGCACGAGTTCCAGTTGTTGAAGCTGGTGCTTACCTTGCTGGGTCAAAAGTTGATGTTGCCGAAGGAGCTGATACGAAAGGAACAAAGAGGGATAAGTTGAAATGTGAACACTGTCGTAAACCTGGACACAGCAAAGATAGGTACTATGAAATCATTGGTTACCCAGCACATTGGCAAAAAGGCGGACGTGATAAGAATAGAAGGAATATGCCCACCTTCAACAGTGAGTAAAGATTCACTCCAAATGTGGCACAGGTAAGCTCGGATGTAAACCAAATCCCAGGAGTCTCTCACTCTCAGCTATCTCGCATTCTACAGATTCTGAAGTGTGAAGGAGAAGACAATGACGACACCAACAGAGCCTCACCAAGCAACTCACCCACTGTCAATATGGCTGGTAAGACCAATTGTGGTAATTTGTGGATTATAGATTCTGGTGCATCGGAAGACATAACCTGTGATAGCAACATTCTGGAAGAAAAAGAAATAGCTACTGAAAGCTCACCTATCAAAATTCCAAATGGGGATAAAATACCAGTGGAACACATTGGAAACGCCTGTCTCCCAAATGGAATGAAATTGAGCAATGTGTTAAATATCCCTAAATTTGATTGCAATTTGTTATCAGTCAGCAGGCTCACAAAGGAATTCAACTGTGCATTAACATTTGTTGTCGACTTTTGTGTAATGCAGGATTTGAATTCACTGAACCTGATTGGACTGGGTAGGCAGTCCCAAGGCTTATATTTTTTGGAGTCAATAAAGAAGGAAGGAGTAGCTTTAGCAGCCAGGGATACAACAGATTCTAATATATGGCATCGGTAGCTTGGTCATGCCTCTAATGCCAAGATCTAAGAAATCAAACTCATTTGCAAGGATGTCTGTAGTGACAACAATGTTTTTTGTGATTCTTGTATGCGTGCTAAACAGACTAGGTTGCCATTCCTGTTAGTTCAATCAAATCTGACTCAACTTTTGATTTAATACATTGTGACATTTGGGATCCATATAAGACTGCTTCTTTTTCTGGTGCACATTATTTCTTGTCTATTGTTGATGATTACAGCAGGGGTGTATAGGTTTATTTGATGAAATTTAAATATGAGATTAGCAAATATCTGCCTACCTTTTGCAATATGATGAAGACACAGTTTGGGAAACAGGTTAAGCAAATAAGGATTGACAATGGTACTGAGTTTTAGTCAAGTCACATGCACAAATATTATGAGGAGCATGGAATATTGATCCAAGCATCTTGTGTTAACATACCTCAACAAAATAGGGTGGTAGAGAGGAAACATAGACACATACTTGAGATAGCTAGGGCCCTGAGATTTCAAGCTGGGTTACCATTGAAGTTCTGGGGAGAATGTGTACTCACTGCTGTTTATCTAATCAACAAACTACCCTTTAAAGTTATAAATAACAAAACATCTCATGAAATGCTACTAGGAAGCAAGCCAACTTATAGCCATTTGAGGACCTTTGGATGTCTGGTTTACGTCTACAATCATAGAAAGAGTCGTAACAAATTCACTGCCCGTGGGAAACCATGTATTTTCATTGGTTATCCAAATAACCAAAAGGGTTACAGGCTCAATGATATAGAAAATGGCTCATTTTTTGTTTCTAGAGATGTTGTTTTTTAGAGGACACTTACCCATTTAAATGCAAGGAGGGCAACATGGATACTGCTGCTGAATCCATGGGCAGGCAAGAAACAACCTAGCGAACTGAAACATGATGTGGACCGACCACCAATTAGGCTTAACCATTTTTGTGACGACAATGTCAGCGTGCCCCCTGTCTATGGTGAAGATGACTTCACAAATGGGAGTTACCACCGAGAGGGAGATGGGCTCGCTCATATCTCACCTAATAACAAGGAACCCATTGCCAGTACTCAAGATGCCAACTGGGATGACCCATTACACAATGAGCTCCATGAAAATTCCTTAGTCGAGCCCGCTGAAGCTGCACCAATGGATGAGAGACACATTTGGACTCCTTCCCCAAACAGTGGTGAATTAGTTGGGCCGAGCAATGAGGATGCACCAGCCAAGGCTCAACGCTAGCGCAGATGACCCAAACATCTTGATGATTTTGAACTTAGCCTCCCACATTCCATTCTTCATCCAGCGGATTCAGACACCAAGAGTCCTCATATCAACAGTGTTCGTTATCCTTTATCTCAACAGGTTTCATATAATCAGTTCTCTTCAATCCATAAAGCCTTTTTGGCTGCAGTCACCTCTCAAGATGAACCACGTACATATCATCAGGCTGTCAAACACTCCTGTTGGAGGGAAGCAATGAAGAAGGAAATCCAAGCCTTGGAAGCCAATGACACTTGGTCTCTTGAAAACATTCCTTCTGGTAAAAGACCCATAGACTCAAAATGAGTGTATAAAATTAATTACAAACCCAATGGTGAGGTTGAGCGCTATAAAGCTCGCTTGGTTGCAAAAGGATACACACAGATTGAATGGGTTGATTTCCATGAGACTTTTGCACCAGTGGCCAAGTTAGTCACAGTCCGATGTTTACTTGCTGTGGCTGTTCAGAAACAGTGGGAGGTTCATCAACTTGACGTAAATAATGCTTTCTTACATGAGGATCTTGAGGAAGAAATTTACATGCGAATGCCATAGGGTTTTGCTAAGCAGGGTGAAATCAGAGTATGTAAGTTGAAGAAGTCTCTCTATGGATTACGACAGGCCTCACGAAATTGGCATCATAAATTCATAAGCGCCTTGACCAGTGTCGGATTTATACAATCTAAAGCAGACCATTCTCTTTTCATCTACAGGGAACATGATACTTATCTTGTGGCATTAATTTATGTGGATGATGTCTTACTTACAGGGAATAATCCAGATCAGATATGTAGAGTGAAACTTTTCCTTGACAAGCAGTTCAGTATCAAGGATCTAGGTCCCCTCAAATATTTTCTAGGCATTGAAGTAGCTAGGTCACCTACTGGTATGGTACTTAGCCAGCGAAAATACACGCTAGATATTTTAGAAGAATGTGGTATGCTAGCCTACAAACCATCCTCTTTCCTATGGAACAAAATCACAAATTGCAAGTTGATACTAACGGCCTTGATATAGATCCTACACAATACAGACGTTTAGTAAGACGTTTACTATATCTTAAAGTTACCAGACCTAACATCACCTATGCTGTCAATATTCTTAACCAATTTGTTGGGGCTCCCAAACAGACACATATGGATGCTGCCACCCGTGTCTTACGGTACTTGAAAATGGCCCCTGGGCGTGGCATACTGCTTCCTACATCAGGGACATTGACTCTTGACGCATATTGTGATGCTGATTGGGGTAGCTGTCCAACCACTCGACGATCATGCACGGGTTATTTCATTCGATTGGGAAATGCCCCTATCTCTTGGAAAACCAAGAAGCAAACTGTTGTTGCTCGATCATCCGCAGAAGCCGAATATCGAGCTATGATCGCTACTACTAGTGAGATCATATGGCTCCATTGGTTACTCCAGGATTTGGTGGCACCACAAATGGGTCCCACTACTCTATTTTGTGACAATCAGGCTGCTCTCTATATTGCTGCCAATCCTGTTTTTCATGAACGAATTAAACATATTGAGATGGATTGTCATTTTGTTTGCGTACGCATCCAATCCAAAGAAAATTGCTCCAATCAAAATCTGGACCGGAGCTCAATTGGCGGACGTCTTTACAAAGGCACTTGGCAGAGATCGTTTTAGTTCTTTATCTTACAAGTTGGGTTGGTGAATCTCCATTCTCCAACTTGAGAGGGAGTGATAAAGTTGACTAATCAACTTTGTCTTTTCTTAACTGTGCTTTCCAGCTGCATGCTAGCCTTTTACGTTATCTCCATTTATCAATGCTGACTTTTCTGGTCTTTCAGCACAACCACTGTGTTTTAATTTTTTCTTTGCTTATTGTCAGGTCTTGGGCTATTTGTCTAGTCTTTAGTATAGCTTTTGGTGTAAAGTCTTGATTTTTCCTCTGCTGAAAGATTGCACTGATGTGCATTTATTATTGGTTGTGTATATTTCCCATCGTTGTAATTGTTCAGAACAAGGAAGAGTGAATAGAAAAACGATTCTACCATTTCCTCTGTTTTCTTCCATTCCTTTTGTCTCACGTTCATATCTTCCTCAATTCGTTTATTTCACCAGCTAAGACCAAATACATTATATAATTGTTGCCTTTTCATCAAATATATATACGTAAAGATATGAATAACCAGCGAACATAAATGGGCATGAAATTCAACAGCATCTGTTAGAGTTAATGGTAAACAGTGTTTGTATGAAAGTGAGCACAAGAAGAGCAGTAGCTGCAATGACTGAAATAATAGCCCATGGAGTACTAAAGTAGTCTCTCTTCAAGGTTGCCTTCCACTTGTGCCACGGAACTCTGCAGTATGCATTTAAATCCTCACAAAGATCGGCAAAATAGAAGTCTTCGCCAAGCATTGTAGCTCCTGGGACAAGGTTGTTGAGGAGAGTTGCCACCCCTTGGCTATCTGGTAGATTTGTTTCCAGAATTTGATTCTGAATAAGTATTTCCACATCCCTCGGGGTATCTATTAGGCAATTCATCAGGAGAGCGAAGTTATTCATGTAAGCATCATTGAAGTGGCATCGCTCATAGGTAATGAGATTCCTTATTAGAGTTTCAGTCGACCCACATAAATATAGATGTGGAATCTCAAGAATCCCTTGTTCAAATCGTATAGTAGGTAAATTTCCATGTTTCACAACTTTAAACTTCACTCCGGAATGGTATAGCTGTGTTACATTGGGAATGGATAGGGTTTTAAGTTTCCTTTTGGCTGGCAATTCGGGTGGCAAAAGAGAGCTCCTCACAAAGTCAAGAAGATGTTCAATTCTTGAAGAGTATAGTTTCTCCACATAGAATTCTACGTCCCTTATTATTATTAACACGCTTTTGAACAAATTGTGGCAAAGTTTAATCAGAATAACTCTTACATCATTGTCTGGAGGAAAGCTTACTTTGGCTTGGGTTAATAGATCTTCCATGATGAAGAATGGAAGCTGATTCTCAAGCAGGAGCATATCCTCTGCTATGTAAAATAGCATTCTTGGAATACAGTCATCGCTATTTCTCAAGTCTGGGAAACTAATCCTCATTAGGACTTCAATGATGAAGGTGGCATCCACTAGAATCATCTCCACGAATTTATCGTGATTAAGTTGAATGGATTCTGCATAACAATTCCTCAGACGGGCTTCTAATTTCTCAATAAGTTTGATGCAGTCTTCTAGGCTCACCTTAGTTCGTTGTAGAAAATCCTTAAGATATCGTAATTTGCATTTTTCCGACTTTTGCAAATCTTCTCTGCTGTGGTGAAACGGGCCAATTGATATAACCTTAGGTATAAATGAATTTTCTGCTGCTTGGCGTAGTTGCTTAGGAGCTCTATATATGCAACATTTAGAAGACAAAGGAGACTGCAGTTTCTCCTACTTCACTCTTAGAGAATTTACCAAATTAAGTGGGTTTTCAACATCAATTGAGACATGGTTGCATCTGTCCCTTCGATCACTGGCTCTATCTCTCATTTCCACCCTTGTTATACTGTATTGATGAATTGCTGGCAACAGTAACAAAAACTCTTAAGCTTTGTCATACTATATATATATATATATATATATAATGATCTTAATTGCAGGCATTTCCTTTCCTCTATTCAGCAATAATATTAATCAAAGTTTAATTATTTAATGACCTTAATTTTGACAATCAGTTTAATTTGCAGGAAAGTACTGAAAATATGATTAACAGCAACTACAATCCTTGCTCTATCTTTATTGCAATTTGCAGTACTTGGCTTCTTTACAAATGAAAGGCACAAACAAAGTTACTAGAAGAAAGATCTAAGTGGAAGGACATAAAAGAGAAGAGGAATGGCATATAAAGAAAGGAACCTGGGCGTTGGTTAGTGGAAGAATTTACACTAGAAATGAATCACTGAGAAGGGCTTCTACTCTCTCTCTCTCCACATCTTCCTTGTTGCAAAGGAGTTCTCAACTGGGAAAGTAGGAACCACTTGTTTTTTTAAAGATAATCTCGTAGTTGTTGATAATTGAATTTAAGTATTTTCAAAGACACTATTTTAAAATTTAAAATGATAAGATAAATCATATAGTTAAAGACAGAAACATAATTTACTCTTTTTTCTTAGAATTAAGGAATAACGAAGTATATATTATTCCACATGAAAAGTCTAGGCTACGGTATTTCATTTGTTCCAAGTCTTCTGAGTAGATGATGAAGTGGGCCAATGGATCTAAACTGAAGCATGAAGAGGGAAGACCGTCTAATTCATTTGACGCAGTCGCTTGGAAACTCACTCTATAGCATCTCCAATCACCAGCTGTCCATAATGTAAGCAGGAATTTATCTCTATGCAATGCTAAAATAGTTATGAAGAAATGACTTTTCTCAGTTCGCCCGGTCATTTTCATTGTGCGGTAACTGCAGTTCCTTAACAAGATTATTTATACTGTTATATATGATTTGTGAGTCATTTAATATTTTAGTATGATAAAATCATCTCATAGAAAAATAAAAAATAATAAGACTGTGTGATGGTATTATTATTTTTAAATAAAAATTATTTATAATTTAAAAAAATTATTTTAAATTTATAAAATAAAAAAAATAGTGAATTAAGATAATATATGTCAAGGCATTAGTCTTAATATAACTGTTGCATCCAACAAAATCATTTGCACAAATATATTACTAACTGCTAAGTTCAATGGTACATCACTAAGGAATAGACATCTGAAAAAATTATAAGTAGGCTTGAGATCAAGGACTCTAACATGATAAAGTGGAGGAAAGGAAGGGCCAAATTGGCTAAGTTGAATAGATCCTTTGTGATGAAGATTGGCGAAGTCGGAATGTGATTTTCAAGAAAAAGCATATCCTATAGCACATCATATATTCATATAGCATTAATGGTCAATTGAAAACCTGGTCATTTTCATTTTGCAATTTTGGTAAGCTACTCTTGAGGAGTATCTCAATGACGAACTTGGCATCCACCAAATTAAGTTTACACAAAATTATCGCTTCCAAGTCAAGTGGTTTCTGGATTTTACAGCCATGCTTCCTTTCTCTTCAAAAGTTTAGAGCAGTCCTCTACTATCATCCCAGTCCGATGTAGAAATTCAAATTTTGTTTCCTTTCATGTCTTGCAATTCTTCTCCAGTAATGAAATATGCACATAGTTACAACGATGAACAAACATTGAAATTATATTCACTACACTTAACGTGTAAAATCATCGATGAACAAATTTTACAATAAAGCATTATCTCCAGACCTAGCACCATGGCTTCTCGTTGAAAAAAGATGAGATCAGAACTTTCATAAAGCCAATCGTTTGACATTCGACCCTAACAAAGTTGAGCAATCAACAAACCAGCAAAACAGGTAATCCATACCATTTCCGATTTTAGATTTGCAACTTTCCCCCTTCCTTGGATCAACAAGCTCAAATACTTGAAATATATGAAAGGAAAAAAATCCCGAAGAACTGAATATATGTTACAGATTACATTTTGAGGAAAGCAGTCAATTTGAACCCGTCAACACGAGAATCACTTATTTCAGCTTAGACTTGGATGAGTTCTGAAGAGTTCTATCAGTGGGACCGGGGGGGGTTGTTCTAACAACCTTCTTCACATCATACTTTACAGATAAGAAGGCGCATATAAAGGAAATTAACATTGTTCGGTAGACATACAGAGCTTTAGAAGGATTAGTATTTACTGGCTTTCCTAAAATCCCTTCCTTGACAAGGCCCCAAATTACAAGAAGTGTCCCAAACATGCTCATCCTACCTGGTTTTAGAAGACCCACAAATGCTCCTGCCACTGAGAAGTAGCTACCCGCAAGAACCTGGTAAACAATCAATATATTGAGATGAAACTAATGAACAAAAATATAGAAACAAAAGCCTAATGGACCCATGTGCTACGACGAAATATTTCAGAAATCCATAGGGGCTTACATTTGCGGCAGATGAAGGAATATCAAATTGCAAATTGGCAATCATAATGAGAACAACTATGGGAGCATAACTCATTTATAATAAACACAATTAACTTGAGTTTTAGGGCTTAATGCCTGTTTAGTTGATGAACAAAGTATTACTATTTATCTGGTTAGTTTTCCTTTTCAAAAACTAAAACTGGAAAAAAATCAATTTATCAGTTTTTATTTTACTCATCGACTTAGCCATGGCATCAACAATTTGAAAAGTAAATATGCCATTGACAACCCTTGACAAAACTAAGGCAAATTATGGAAAATATAATCTAATGAATCTGGAAGGCCTAACTCAGACAAGAGCCGACCACTTGAGAGAAGCTTCTCTTTTTCTCTGGGGCAGAGGATGGGAGTTGACCAATAAGTAGAAACTAATTTTATAAGTGAATAAGAAGAGGCCCAGTTCATACATAAAGGAAAGGGCCTAACCTCTAAGCGTTGGAGATCACTTATTGCAGAAGCTTCCTTTATACTGGTCAAGTTATATATGTCTAGTATATTATTCCAGCTTGGAACAGTCGTGTTGTGGATGAGGCCATTTACAACAGCTCCAGGGTACAGAAGGGCCTTGATAACAGGGACAGGGAAGATATCACTTGCCATCAACTGGGATGATGTGACATGCAATGGAGTTGTACACATACCAGATCTGCAAGAAACCCTATAAAATAACAAACAAACAAAAATCTCCATTTATAGAATAAAAAATTAATTTTAAAAAAAGAATATATTTTACTAAAATAAAAAATTATTTTGTATTGAATGACTTTTAAATTAAAAAATGCTGTAAAACTGTAAAAAGACTTTTAATTGATAAAATTATTAAAAAAGACATACATAAAGAATTTAAAAATAATAATTTTTAATGGATAAAAATTATATATTTAATTTAAAAATAATAAAATAAATATATACATAATTAAAAATAATAATTTTTAAAATAAA
>JASKGM010064717.1:0-17159 GCA_034509205.1 Ceratonia siliqua
TTTTGTATATTAATTAATTATTTTTATTCTATATATATATATATATATATATATATATATATATATATATATATTAAATTTTATATGTCTGAAATGGCATTGCCGACACTTAACAAAAACTAATGCTCTTATTTATTGAAGGTTGATATATAGTTTTAGAAAGGGACATGCTAAGAGGAGATCATGGAATTATCCAAATCTGGTATTTTTAATACCCCCACAATGTCTACAAAATAAAGGGAAACTGTTTTTTCTTCTTAATAAAAATGAGTTTGGTCTTATATGAATTTGGATTCTCATGTTATATTATGAGAAAAAAATACATAATATAAAAAAGGGTTACTATCCTACCTACCATCTTATTTTGGGTGGTAACACATTTATTTTTGTCCTCATTTCTCTTTTTTTTGATTATCTGTTCTAAATTTTTTTTTTTAGTATTAATTGATTATTTTCTATGTCATATATTTTTTAATAATTTTTTTAAAATTTTTTATACTTATTATATTGTTCATTCAAAATTTTTCTAAGATTTATTTTTTCATAAGTAAAAAATTTCAAAAACAAATCGAAAAACACTTCAAAAAATTCTCAAAAAAAAATAAATGACATAAGAAATAATTGATTAATATAAAAAAATAAAACAAAATAGAACCTAAAAAAGTGATAAGTGAAAACAAAATAAATTAAGCTACTGCCTTGTTATTGGGGGTGGTAGCTTAGACTTTCTTTATAAAAAATATGTTTAGTTTCTTTTACACATGAATAACTAACATGACATTATTAAATAATTATAATAGAAGAAGAAAAAAATATATGAAATTCACCACTTAATTAGTAAGGTTTTTATTTTGTGAGCTTATATACATTATATCTTTTTTTATTATAATATAACGATATTATGTTAATTGTTCACATAAGAAGATTTAGATCATAAAAAAACTCACATCTTAATTAATGAGTCTCTGTTTATTTAATCTTTTAATTATAAGTTTATATATATATATATTATATTTTTCTCAATGTTAATGTTAGTTTGTGAGGGAACCAAATCCGATTGATATAACTTGTTTTATTCTCAATTTTTAACAATTTCTTATTTTTACATTTTAAAAAAAAAAAAGCATAGAAGAACTAGTTATTTTCTGTGTTCTATTTTTATTTCTCAAGAACAGTTTTTTGAGAATAGATTTTCCAAATAAATTTTTTAATCTTTTTAAATTTTTTTTAAAAAAATTTGTGAAACTATTTTTAAGAACATAAAAAAAACAAAAACATAATTAAACAGGAATAAATTTCATAAACTAATCTATCTCTATACTTTATCACTTAATTAATTAATGAATACCACTTTCTCATTCAACTTTTGTTCCAACAAATTAAAGTGTGTGAAGAAGGTCATAATGTTAATTTATTAAGATGATCTTTATACATGCATGGATTCATCAGTTCCTAATTCCTCTAAATCTATCATCATAATGAATTAATATATTATTAAGCTTTATTAAATAAGTTAATTTTCACACACACACACATATATATTATAATTAATAATGATATAGGAAAGTTCTTGGTAGCTAGGTTCCTGTGGTGCATGAGATTCTGGGTGGCGAAAATTCATAGAGCCATAATTGTACATCTATAAAAGTGAAATGATGAATGATGTTAACAGAGAAGAAGAAGATATGTGATGATGAGGATGATGAGGATGTGTACCAAATATGAAGTGCAATCAATTGCAGTGGATAATTGAGGGGGCAGAGAGAAGAAAATCATAGATTTCTAATTTGAACTGAAGCGAGAGAGAGAGAGAGAGAGAGAGAGAGAGAGAGAGAGAGAGAGAGAGAGAGAGAGAGAGATATATATATATATATATATATATATGGATAATTTTTAAGCTGTGCTCTTATGAAACATAAAAAATATATATATATAGGCAATAAGAACATATTTGAAAATAGGTAGGGATTTTGATACCATAGTTGACTACCAAGTACCAACATGTCCTTGCCCTGCTAGTGCTGCATGGGTATTTTGGTGGTAGTAATACAAGAAATGAGTGAAGGCTAGTGGTCTTACTCCTCATCGAATGCCTCAACCTCCCTCTTTCAAACTACCATCATCATGGCCTCTAAAACCTGTCTTTGGAAAATATTTTTGATACTACCATATTTTACAGTATTACTGTCATTTATGGTTTATTATGTATAATCTATTTTGGTGGTAGTAATGTAATACAGGAAATGAGTGAAGGCTATAATGGTCCACTCTTCATCAAATACCTCAACCTCCCTCTTTCAAACCACCATCATGGTGCCCTCAAAAACCCCCAACTAAGACAACTATTTCTACATTTTTACAAAATCTTATACACTCATAACAAAAAGGATCAATTACGACGACATATATAGTTTGGTTCAAAATCAGTTAGTTCAATGACTTTATTCCTATCTGGTTTAAAACATGTCATTTAACTCATTTGTAATATGTTTTGTTACTGTTTAATCACATTGTGGTATTTTATATTCGAGTTTTATAGAAAAAATCACATGAATATGTTAAAATAATAAATAGTTTTAATGTTAAAAGTCTGTTTCGCTTATATCTTAAATGATTTCATAGTGTTATAAGACTATATCATGTTGGGAGTATATATACTTATGGTTTTAAATTCTAAATGTGAGCTTACTCTTAGCAATGACCACAAAATAGTATAAAAATGGTTTAACATACAAATGAAAATTGTTATATTATTTTAACATTCACGTGGTTATTTGTGTTAAAATTAAATTAAAAATTACAACAAATTAATTAAGTCATAACAAAATAACCACATAAAAATTGAATAACACACTTTTAAATGACAAGGAAACAGAAGATATTATCTAAATCACTTTCTGTCTGTTTCTTTCATTTTCCTTTTTCTAGCTTTTAAAACATGAATATGACTCCCCATGAATCAAAGTTTATAACCCCACACAGTTTAACCTAGCATGACACTTTGCTTTCCTAGCTAGAATCTCTTCATCTACCCTATATATAAACTTACACACCAATCTATATCCATTATTTTCACTTTTTTGAGAAAATTCTAATTAAAGGGAGAATGTGAAATATTGTGGCTTAGAATGAAGAAGTTGGAAAAGAATTCTACCTCCCCACTATATATCATGATGATATGAACAAGAACCATCAAATGGGTGAGGGGCATGGTTGTCATGATGATATGAATAAGAAAAAAAAATTAAGTAAATTATAAATGAATACGTAAATATATTAAAAATAGAATTCACGAATCATATGATGGTAATGATGATAGGGAAGAAGATGAAGGCAAAATGGGGTTCATTTTCCAAATAAATGAGCATGGCTTTGGTACTCAATTACAAGAAGAAAAGAAACAAAAGAACCTAACCACATTGACTATTTTCTTTATCTATGTCCTCTCAACCAATATTCATCTTCTCTTACCCCCGTGTGACTTGCACATGCAACTCCATGTGGCTCTTCTTTTGAAGTTGGACTTGAAGAGGTGCCTTTAAAGTAAAATACCCATACTTTTAGAGAATTATTTACAAATAAGGATTCAATCACAGTTACATTTGTTAATATTAAGGGTGAAATAATTATGGTTACTCGATTCAAATTAAATCTCATTTTCAATTGAATAACGACTAACTTACATGTAAATGTTTAGGTTTTTATTATCAAGTTCTAATATTTTGAAAGTGCTCTTCTACATGCCATAATTCAATTAAAGAATTTGATAATAAATATTCAAAAAATGGCATACAACTTTTGTTCATAATTAAATAAATATAAGAATAAATTACATATATATACTTCTCGGGAAGTTTCTGAAACACACATTCACACTCCCTTTAATTCTATTTTATACTAGAACATCTTTTAAAGTTTATAAAACCTATACTTACACAATCTTTACTATTCTAAATATATGTTATACTAACAATTTTATTAATAGAAGGAAAGTTTCAAAATAAATTGAAAATAGAAGGGATGTGATTGTGAGTTTTAAAAACTTCAAGAAAAGTAACTGTAATTTATTCTAAATATAAATACAGTTTTTAGAGTTGAGATGTGGATACTTTCTTGTTTGAAAAGAGATAAGCATATGTATAAGCGCACAAATAATAAACATAAGTTGGATCTACTAATTAAAAAATGAATCCCGCATGTGTGTGTGTCTCTTAGAACTTGAAAGAATATTAATGACCCCTCGAAATTGAAGATTATGATCCTCTCATGTTACGAGGTAATGTGACACCATCATATTATGATAGAGATAGACACAATACACATGAATTCACAAATAATAAATATAAGTATGACTCACTAATTAGGTGGTAAATAATCTTATAGCATTTGCTATGATATAACTCTACTTTTAGGACTGTAGCATAGCATTTTCACCTTTCACTTTCTTTTTTTTTTAGTATTAATTAATTATTCTTTTATGTCATGTATTTTTTTTTTAAATTTTTATACTTTTTGTACTGTTAATTCAATAATTTGTTTAAAATTTGCATTTTCTTAAGTAAAAAAGTCTAAAAACATATAAATATTTTTAAAAAATTTTATAAAAAAATACATGATATAGAAAATAATTAATTAATACCAAAAAAAAAGGTGGGAGGTGGGAGGTTGAAGGTGGGAGATAGTGAGGCAATGCTAACACTCAAAAATGGCAAAAATGGGGTGGTAGCGTAGCAACTACCAAATCTTATATATTATGTTTATTTCTTTCATAATATGATGATATCATGTTTACTATTCCTAAAGGAATCATAATCATGAAATTAGTGGTCTGCCTTGCTTTAACTAGGTAATGAATAGTCAATATACGCACAAACTAATCTGAACACCATGAAACTGTGATATAAAAAAAAAATCACCGCATGGCATGCATGGTTGGTTCTTTAATTGTATGATTCTCTTTTGTTAAATATAATAATTTGAAGTTTGATTTTGGAAAGTAATTAATTAATGGTGATTACGTGTGTGACAGGCTAACTGAAGGCAATTATAAAAAGAAAAATATGTGCTAATCCAGCAAAGTTGACAAAATTATAGTAGTTTAGGCTATGTTTTCAAATAATGCAAATGATTAAGCATAATGACAATGTAATAGATTTTCATTGCTTGAACTTGAAGGAATCTCACACGTAGAAAGACAATTCCATTATGTGAAACCTAAAAATGGATTACAAATTAAAGCCTTTGTTTTTATCTGCTTTTCAAACGAAGCCTTACTAACGTACTTAATTAAAACACCACCCTAATTGCCTATAATATTAACCAAATAATCACTTTTTGACCATATCCTTTTGGTTTTTATTTAGTTTAAATCACACCTTATTTGGACATATGTATGCATATTGGTGTGTATATATATATTATGATTGTAGATTTACAACATGTATATATATGTGTCATACTTAAATTAAATTATATATTCTAAACTTTTTATTCAATGAATTTATTTTCAAAGAAGAAATAAAACAAGCTTTGTCCTATATTCTAAGTATTTTATATTATTATTTAACATAATTAAAATAATTAAGAAATAACTTTTATAATGTCATTAAGAAAGGGTTTTTAATCCTTTATTATTTTGGAAGTACAAAACTTCTGATTTTTCATGTTGCTAAAGAGTTGCAACAATGATTTTCTCCTTTGTTAAATGTACCCAATTTGTACATACTCGGCCCATATTTAATTGTTGATATCATATGATAAATGATATTTTAACATTTTTTTTATATTTTTTATACATCTTAATTTTTATTATAAATTTATTATAAAAAAATAATATATGTGATTGATAAATAATTAAAAATAATAATAAAATAATATAAATAAAAAAAATATAAAAATAATATTACTTTATTCATATTCTGGCATACTGTTCGAGCACAAAAAATAAATTATTTTATTTTGAAATATACGAATATGTGTTGAACACGTTTCATCAGCATGTCGTAACGATCCCAATGTTGGACAAGTGTTGATATGTCACATCAACACATTCAAAGATAAATGTGTTCGTACTATATAAGACACATTCTGGAAAGTACTGCAACAAATTAAAGAAGTAGTTTATTGTTTGGTTAAATATTTTGATAATTGCTTTTAGCAATATTAATTAATATTTAAGACAACATTTATAATTTTTTTTATTTGATTAAGTGCAGTTTATTTAAAAAGTATAATGTTTGCTTCTAATTCTGTTTTAATTAAAAATATATATAATTACTCGTTTATCTCTTTTATTAAAATATTAATTTTATTGTCATTTAAAAATAATCTTTTCAACTAACTAAATATAAAAATAAATAAAAATAAAAAATTATTTTTTTTCTCCTTGATAGAGAACTGAGAAGCACTCAATCTCCATGACCTCTTAATTTCTTTTTTAAGCGAAAATGGAATTTTCTTTGAGATCATATTATTGGTGTAATGCTTACTAGTTTGAAAAAAATCTTCATTGACTGTTATTAGTTATCTGAGATCATCTTCATTGACTGTTATTAGTTATCTGAGATCATCTTCATTGACTGTACAATTTTACTCATAAAATTTACTTCCGCCGGTGGATTAGGAATAGTCAGATGGTTGAGCACTAAAATATTGAAATTTTCTAGGAGGAATGTTAATTACACTGTTGTATTTTTTTTGATAGATAATATTTTAAGTCAATGGAATATTAAAAGTTTAAACTTTTGACATTAAAATTAATTAACATTTAATATTAAGAAGAGTTTCACTTAAACTAATATTCTTAGATAATTATTCTGTTGTACTTAAAGTCTTATAAACCTACAAAAAAAAATTATGAAAATAATGCATCTCTACTTTGCTCATAAAATTTTCTCCCAAAGATTCTTAGATATATTTTTTTAGAAGTTTGTAAGTGTGTTTGTGAGAATAACACTACTTTTTATACCACTTTTATTTCTCTTTCTTTTTGTTTTTTCTTTAATTATAAGAATGATAAAAGAGG
Source organism: Ceratonia siliqua (assembly GCA_034509205.1). NCBI lineage: Eukaryota > Viridiplantae > Streptophyta > Magnoliopsida > Fabales > Fabaceae > Ceratonia > Ceratonia siliqua. The sequence goes on from JASKGM010064717.1 coordinate 7,025, forward strand.
GGATTTGAATCCCATTTAATTGACACTCAACTAAATAGAGTGTAATTGAATGAATCATAACCATTCATTTAAATTTAGATGATTACAATTCATTTTATTTTGATTACACATAATTAAAAATATTATGTGTCGTAGCCATTTAAAAATAAATGAACGATCACGATCTAAATGAATGGGGTGCAATTAAATGAATTGTAGTCATTTATTTAAATTTAGACGATCACAATTTGTTTTATTTTGATTACACATAATTAAAAATATTATGTATCATGGTCGTTCAAAAATAAATGAACGGTCACAATCTAAATATATTTCATCTAGTTGAGTGTCAACTGGATGTATATAGATTCAAGAGAAGAAGGTAGTAACAAGAATCAAACCTATTGACATTAAACTTACCTTAATATTAAAAATGAGAAAAGTGAATTTTTTTCCTTTTATATTTGAGTTAATTATGTTTCACCATTATTTATTTCTCATTTTTGTCCACAATATTTTATAAAAATTTCAATTTTTTTCTGTTAGCTTCATTTAAACATCCATTAATTGCTGTGTTGATGGCATAGGTGTAGCACACATGGCCTGTGAGATATCATAACAAAATTCAAATTTTTGTCCTTATATTTGGAATATCTAGATTGTTCTAAGTGTTACTTTTTTTACTATTTACATCCTAAGGTTTAACAAAAATTTTAAAAATAATTATAAATATTATGATAATGATAATTTAACATATGTAAACTAACAAACACCAGGTTCATATACAAAATTTTTTTGTCTCTTTTGAAGACTTATATTATACTAATATCTATGTACTAATATGTATGTCAATTCATTCTTTTTATTTTAATTATATTCAAATCAATGAATAATTTTAAATAAAATAATTAATTATCATTTAATAAAAAATAAACTAATTTATAATTATTTATATTCTATGTATATAGAATATAATATATATTTTTTAAATATTAATAAACAGATATAATAAATAATTACCTACTATTTATTTTTTAAAATTAAAATTATATATAAAATACCTTAGAGATGAACCTCTTAAAACTTAGATAAAACAACAATTTGTTTCCTATGAATCCTTTTTCTTTTCCTGATGCCTTTATCTGGGACTACCCCAAGACAGTGGGGCAAGAACTGGTGAAGTAATAACTATTGAAACCTTACAAGCAACCATATATTGGCCCCATTTTAAATGAACCTCCAATAAATGCACTTTCCCCAGTTTTAATATAATCTCAAACTTGTCTTCTCCCAGCCACTTATTACACTAATTTAAGAAAATCTTAAGGTAAATCCAGTTTACAATTTTACACATACCAAATCAATTGATATTCTAATATGTTTATATTTTAGGAGAAATTTTAGATAAATGTGATTTATAAAGTTTAATCATGAATAAATAGATGCCATCCATCCATATTTATTTATAATTGAATTAATTTATATATTTTTTATAAATTAAATTTTATCAAAAAAATCTTCATAATTTATATTTATATTTATGATAAATTGAGTGTACATAGATTAAATCTATCTTAAAATTTGTGTTGATTTGACTACACCCTACCATCTACGTGACTTTAAAACTATGTTTCACTTCGAGATTCATGGTATGAGTGAAGGGGTCAAAGTAAAATTGTAAATTAAGACGAGCTTTAATTAATTAAATTATTTAAGTTTGGCTCATATAATAAATAAATTAAATTAAACTTTGTTTGAAATTAAAATTTTCATTGCTTGGTTTATCTCAACTCACCAAAAATTTTGATTAAAAATAAATAATATAAAATATTATTTATATATTATACATGATATAAATTAATTTATATATAATAAAATAAAATATATATTAATATAAAATATATCAATGAAGTAATTTAAGTTTCAGCTTAGTTTATTTAAGTTTAAATTTTTAAATAAATATACTAATAATGCTAAATAAATTTAACAAGCCAAGTCAAATTATTAAATGTGTTTAATCTAAACAAAATTTTAAACTCATTTATTAAATAAACTAAATTTAAAAACTTATTTATTACATAAACCGATTGGAGACGGTTAGGTTGTACACTTATTATTATGCTAATAACTATAGTGGTAGTCAATATATAAAACTTTTTACTTAATCATAGTAATTTAAATATTATATTTTAACTGTAACTCGATTTATACCTGAACCTTCACTACATAGATTATTGTAACATCTTAATCACAAGAAACAACTAGTTCCGCCTGGGCTAGTAGCCAAAGTGGTGTTGAAACTAAGGTGGGAAAGTTCTAAAAATCTCAAGAATTGTTACTCAACTTGAGGGTGGGTAGGGTACTTGTTCCTATGTGTCCCCCATCTCAACTTTACCCGCCACCCAAGTTAGACCCTTTAGAGTCTAGACTCTCGAATACAAACCAAAGCAATCAAAAAGGTTAAGAAAGAAAGAAAGAGCCATTTTTCTCCATCCTCTTCTGCCTTCCCCCCACCTATTTGCTGCCCTTTGTAATCATGATTCCTTTTGCCATCATTGCTATGAAAAGTCTCTCTCTCTCTCTCTCTCTCTCTCTTTTGCGGATACAAACACAATATCACAGCTATAACACAACTTTGCTTTTCCCTCCTATGGTTTCTTATCAAAGTTCCTCTTCTATATAAACACCCCACTTCAGGCCTAATTCTTACCACTCACTTTCATCTCTTAGTTTCCTAATTCTTATCTATTTATCAAAATCACAACCTTATTTCTCACTCTTCTGCTTCTTCCCTGAGACCCTGCAAGTTTAGAGGGAAACAGTATGTGCACCTGTGCTCCTCTCTACTCCACCCTTCGCCGTCCATGGCCGCCATTAAAGAGATACCACCGGCATCTTCAGCTAGGCCGGCTCTACAGGTATATATATATATATATTTTTACTAAATTACACATAATCCCTTTTCATTATAGGTTGTGTGTAGTTTATTCATATACTAAAAAGCTCAGCAGTTGACCCCTTAAACACTAGTTTTCTCATTATTTATACCTTCTGTCAAGAATTTTAATGGAAAACTTATGTACTCTGCATGAAAAACTAACAGAATTGGTAAATTGCACAAAACAAGTGTCTAAGGAAAAACCTGTGTAATTTGCATGAAAAAGCTAACTAAATTTCTAAAGTAATTATTAACAGAATGTATGAATTGTACAAAAACCTATGTTTAAGGGGTCAATTAATGAGTTTTTTTAGCATCCGGTGATAAATTGCATACAACCTATAATTGAATGGAGTTTACCAACGTTTTTCCTATCATATTCTGGATCTTTTTCCTGCTCTTTGTTTTTGTTTATTGATTCTGAGAACGTTTGAGTCATTTGATCAAACAGGAGGGCACAATTGATGAAAGAAGCAAAACAGAGGAAAAGAATGGTGAAAGCCGAGTTTGAGCTGAAGAACTTGAAACTGTACATGGAGAATCAAACCATCATAGAGGAGAATGAGAAGTTGAGGAAGAAAGCCATGCTTCTTCACAAAGAGAACCAGGCCCTCTTATATCATCTCCAGAAAAAGCTTTCTGAACAAAATAGCAGCAAAACCAATCACTAGCTAATACAGTATATTAATTATTGCCAAGAGTAGGAAAAATCAGAAGGGTCTCTGTTGTCATGGATCCTTCTTAATATGGAGCCCTGAATCTTATCTTTTATATTTCTCTTTTTTGTTTTTTAAGGTTAAATTAATTTTCTTGTAATGTCTATAGAGTGGTGGAATAAGGATAATTAGTATTACAAGGAATATATTCTTGTGCATTGCTACAATTATTTGTAATTTCTGTCACTTTATGTTATTTTTGCTTCCTTTCTTTTGTTTATTTACTTTAGTTTTGCTGATGTACGTCTATTTGAAAAGAGATGGCCGACAATAAATTAAGTCTCGCCTTTTTTCTTTTTTAGAATAAGGTGTTCTCGAATTAATTTGTGATATCCAAGATTGAGTCCTTCTCTGAACAGGTTTAGAGATACGCCTTTCATATCAGCCTAATACATCTAAGATAATTATCCTAAATGCTAGTCTCTAGGTTTAAACCTGAATAATCAATGTAAAAAACATGTTTTCTTAACCACTGAACCAATTCATTATATTTAATTAATGCCAAGCAAATAGGTTAGGATCCCAAAACTCTTCACTTTTGACAACATAAAATAGATCTGCTGTTGATCAGAGAAAAATCTTCCCTTTTGATGCTTCAACACTTTTCTGTCCACCTACCAATCTACCATCTTCCTAAGGAGAGCTTTGACTTCTATAAAGAATACAGTTACATTTCCATGTATGGGTGCAGGCAGGTGTGCTTTAAAAAATCTTTAGAGGAATTAAGCAGCGCCGGTAACAGAAAATTTGGAGGAAAATCAAGGGCTTCCTTTATTTTAATGTTTCACCACTTTGATCTCCACCTCCCAACTTTCTAAGCAGAGCTCTGATTTTAACAGATACATCTCCGTGTGCATGTCTTTGAAAAGATTTGGGAAAATTAGAACCAGGTTCAAACCAGTGTTCAACATAAGTAAAATACGCAAAAGCAGCTATAATTTGGAACTAAATTGTACATAATCATCAGGTTTTGAACTATGGAAAAACCCTAGAAAAGATACAAAATCCCAAACTAAGAGTAGTAACTTGAAATAAGTCTAGAAGAAGGCAACCAAAATTAATACCGACTAACTAGGATAAAATCGTCGTCATCAAGAACCTCAACATCTTTTTCTCCAACAAAATGCTCGCGGCCAATTTCCTTCACCAATTTGACAAATTCTATCCTTTTCTCCACAGGGAGAGGTACATATGGTAACCTAAAAACTGGCCTGACAACTCCAAGTTGAGCAAGAGCTGTGTTCAAACCAATGGGATTCGGCTCCTGAAATAGCCAGTCAATCAGAGGGATGAGCTTTGCATTCAGTGTCGGGTTCTTACCCCCAAACATGAGTTGTCGCATTAAACCAGGAACCAGGTTGCTTGTAACAGATACCACTCCAGTAGCCCCATAACCCCATCTAGCATCATGGCATTGATCATCGTTCCCACTCCACACAACAATTCCATCACCTGTATAATGTTTGATCCGGTCATTTCCCACACACTCCTTGACACCTGCCAAGCTAGCACTTTGAGCCAAGGTTTGGATTACACTTGGAGGAATATCTTGACCAGTCCGTGAAGGCACATTATATATAATGGTGGGCCCCATGGAAAGCACACTATCAAAGTGAGAAACCATACCATCCAAGGAGGTTTTGCCATAGTAAGGGTTTATGTGAAGGGCAGCATGCATTCCAACAGCAAAACCCTGCTCAGAGGCATGAATTGCTTCCCTGGTGGAGTTGCTTCCAGTGTTTCCAATAACCTTAATTTTTCCACCAAAACAATTGACTGTGTGCCCAATAAGCATTATATGTTCATCCCAGCTCATTAATTGGCCTTCACCAGTTGTGCCACCAACAATAATACCTTCAGTGCCATCTACAATCTGCATATTCACCAAGTCATCGTATGCTTCAAGATCAAATCGGCCATCAGGGAGGTAAGGAGTTTTGATGGCAGTTATCAATCTCAAACACTTTATGTCATCTACTGATGTCCTGCAAATACAGTATCACAAAAAACTTTATTACCATGAACAAATTCTCTATAAAGCTTCATTTTTACATATGTTTATGATGCTTGCAAACAGAATAGTAAAAAGTAGGATAACAAGTTCATATATGTCATACAAAATCAGCCAGACACATAAGTATTCATGAAACCAGAGATTTTCTTTTAGATCATTCCTTCAAATATGTAATTGCCCAATTTTACTTGGTATTGCAAATGAATATAAAACTGCCGTGCAGATATACAAATCTAGATGACATAAATGGCTTGTATATCTGAACTAAATCTCAAAGTAAATGATCAAGATTAAGCTCAAATTGTACATTAGTGAGAGAATATTGTTCAGAAATCTAGATGCTTGGGACACAAAATAGATTAAAACATACTTCATGTGACTATTCCAGAAATTCTACACAAAGCAGAGAACCTAATCTGCACAATTCACACATAAATACACAGAATATATAAAATATCATAATGGAAATTCAACCAAAAGAGAATGAAACAATTTCCTACCGATTTTTCACCTCAAAGCTTCGCATTGGAAGGTGGAAATTGGGTATTACAGCTGCTTGTGGAGGCTTCCAGTTTGAGTTCCTGGATCATACAAACAAATATTTAACATTATCAAACAAAAGAAAATGCGGATATGGTATTTTTCTGAAGTACAATTGGCACCAGTTACTGGTCTTAGACTTCTGATAACCTAAAATGTATACATTTTAGTTTCACAAGGTCACTGAGAGAGCCATATTGAAACAAAAGTTAAAAAGAGCCCAAGTTTGACACAAATAAGCATTACCTTAGCTAAAAATTAGAAAGACATAACAGTCACCCAAGAATATGCAGGTAGAATGAAGAATGCACATTATCTACTTCACTCTAATAAATCATTGTTCTTCTTGTCATGATTTCATCATGTCAAACAGAAAGGATTCTCTGCCACGAAGATTGATGAAGTAACCAAGACGTTCATGCTTCATAGTAAAGGACAGAAATTTGAAATAAATCCTCACCTTAAGAGTGGCAAGAGAATCCCAGCTTATTAACATTTTATATCTTTAAACTCATTTGCATTCCTCATAATCAGTTCTTTCCTCACATGACTATATAAAGAATGGCCTTAGCTATAATGTTAAAGACACACGAGCCTGAAGAATGGTGTTTTAGCCAATGAATTAACCGAAGGAGGTCAGTGAGCAATTTTACGAAGCATTGAATTTTAATCGGGTATCATTGAATTAAGGCAGTTTGGCTAACTAAAAGTTTAACGAAAAATAATAATAAATAACCGATAAATGAACATAGCTACTAAATAAAAAACAGAATGATTTGACAACCACAAGAATAAAATATCAGCAATTAAAATAATTAACTGATAAATTAACAAAACCATTGAATAAAAAATTGATAACCGGCTTTAACCTCTTGTTGCTATCACTGACATCGGAGCGGCAAACCGGAAAACTGGACACTCTCAAGCAGACACTGGTACAGCTCTTCAGCATGGCCATTACTCAACTAAATTCCACAAGCGGATCAAACCCGAATCCGACAATTGAGACCAGCAAGGAACAAAGTTCGTACGGTAACGCAGGTTACAGTCTATACTTTTCGACTTTGCGATTCACCAGAATTAAACTGTGGAGAAATTGCGAGATGCTACTATATCGTTGGATACAGTGAAAAATTGGTAGAAAAATCTCATTATTTGAGCCTACAATGCATGAAGAACTGGTGTGAACGGAGAGTGTGAAGAAGCGAAAAGAAACCGCAACCCTTTAAACCCTAAGCGATGGAGGAGGAAGATAGCAGCAGAGGTAGCGGACAAAGCTAAACCCCTTAATGCCTATACTTTTCCAAACACTAAACGCAGCGTTTTGCACTAGTGTGTCAGTGTGCGCTTTCTTCTTTTCTTTGCCACCGCCGCCGCCCGCCAAATTGATAGATTGGCCTGTTTTTCTTGGTCAAGGTCAACGAACTGTGTTTTTAATTTATATTTTTTAATTCTTATGCCTTTGGGCTCCAAAAGGAAACGGGAAATAGGTCCAGAAGTACTATTTGGGCTTTGCTTTTTTGTATGAGGTTATGTGCTTTTTTGGTAAAAAAAAGTTATTTTATACATATATATTTATAATATATCATCATATTAAATTTATCATTATTATTTTTATATTATCATTTTAATTTTTTTTCTTTAAGAAATAATTGGTATGTCAATATTATTTAATATTATTTTTTTAAGAATTAATGCCTAGTTAAAATTTTAAATAATTTTTTATTTGAAAAGTAAATTAATGTCAAGACACTAATACTATTATATACAAGTTTAACCATTTTAACCATTTTGCTCTATTATTTTGATAATAATATATATAAATATTCTTTTTAAAATAAATTTTAAAAATAAAAAATTATTAATCGGTGCCCTATCAATCACTAAATTCTTACATTATGTCCTATGTGCATCATATTTGTATGTGGTACCTAGGTACTCTTTTTTTTTTTCTTTTATAAAAATTGATATTCAAATATAAAAATTAATTATTTTATTATAATTGTAACAGAATAATTAATTTTTATAATTGAATAATTATTTTTCATAATAGAATAATTACTTTTTATAATTAAATAATTATTTTTTTATAAATGATAAAAAAAGAGAATGAATAGTATTAAGGCACCATATAGAAATATTTCAATGTATTTGGTTTGTGAAAATATTTTTTTTTATTTTTTTTATTTCTTGAAAATAATTTTTATTTTTAAATTTTAAATTTTAAAAAACATGTTTAATTTATAATGTTAAATCTTATTTTTAGTTTTTTTATTATTTTTCTTCTTATCACTAATTTTTTTATTATTTTCAAAATTATCATCACGTTTTTAAAATTCTTATTTTCAGTTTTCAAAATTTTTAACAGGAAACATTAAAAATAATTTTTTTATTTTTAAATTTTTAAAAAATTTAGAAAATATTTTGAAGAAAAAACTTTTTAAATTTCTAACCAAACATGTTTTTACTCTTATTTTCTGCTTTTAATGAAAATAAAAATAAAAAATATTCAAATCGAACGCACCTTTAATATTTTGATATGCACGTTCCACTTATTTATATATTATTTAATTTTTAAATTTTTAAAATATTCAAATTTTAAATAACTTTTCAAAAATTCATAATTATTTACTAATAATTTTTATCTATAAAAATAAATCATATTAACTAACTATTCTACTATGCCTTAAAACTTAGAAACATCAATTCTATTTTTAGTTTTTACACTTTTTTTTTTGTGATTTTAATATATAAAGACATGAGTCCAAATACATATATAATAATCTAGATAATATAAATGGTGCCTATTGGATAAGAAATTTCGTGCCCAATATGAATAATTTTTTTAAATAAAAAACATAAACACAATACAATATGATTATTAAAAGTTATTTAATTCTTAAAATAAAAATTACATATTAGGATTTTTTTCAAAAATTTTACACACTAATAAAAAATTGTTTAAGATTTTAAATTTCACTATTAATTATTTAAAATGATAAAATAAATATTCAATTTAATAATTAACGAGTTATCTTGGTTTTAAAAACCGGTTTAACACGAAGTAAGACTGAAAACATCAGAGACCAATGGCTTAGTTGGTTCAGTATATCCTTAAAAATTGTTGTTCAAAAATCGATGACGTTAAACTAGGAAAACTGGTTAGGTCGCTAGTTCTAAGTTTTCCCCAATTAGAAGAAGAAGAAAGGAGCATCAAGCATGGGCGATGGTTAATTGGTGGTTAGGGGGCTACAACGTTTTAAAAAGTTATTAATATAATATAATATTTGGTATTTAAATAAACTTTTATTTAGCCTCCCAAATAAATTGTCACACCCCAATTTAGGACACGTGACCGGCATAGGGAATTACCCTTCAGGTAATTACCTCCCAGCCTAAATTTAAATGCGAAAAATATCATTGAAATTCATTCTTAAATAATTAATGAAACTAAAACATACTTCCATAAAAAAATTTCTAAGTCTATAATTTATTGAAAATTTCGACAGAGTTTTCCTTGAAATATGGACTATCCCAGGGTACAAACCTGCAAATAAAACAAGGTGGACATGCCCACCACCAACCAAAAGCCTCAGTGGCTTATCAGAAAAGCAGTAAAAATCTATCATGGACTGTATACATAAATTATGCAAACAGACCAATAAATCAATAAATATAAATAAGTCCTATCCAACTTTGCCCACAACCCTCAAGTAAATCCAATACTACTATTCAGGATGATTTCCTACCAAGTCAATCAGCAGGTTCAAACGGTACAGGCGGATCTGAAGGTAAATTCTCAATCTGTTGATCTGAAAATGTTAAAATGAGGGGTGAGTCCACTGGCTCAGTAAATAGAAATCAAACTTATAGATTGATACATAAACCCCATCCTGTAATGTGCATTACCGCTAAAAATAATGTGAAATCTCAATTTTTGTACTATCA
>JASKGM010064727.1:0-17159 GCA_034509205.1 Ceratonia siliqua
AGGAGCGACGTTCTAGGCATGGGAAACCCAAGATTAATACTTGGGAACACATGAAGGCTAAGTTGAGGAAGCAATTTCTGGATGCAGACTACTTATTGGATCTATATGGGAGGTTTCACACTCTGAAACAGCAAGAGAGGACTGTGGGAAAGTATGATTCAGACTCCAACAACCTCTCAATAAGGGTTGGGTTGAATGAAAGTACTGAGCAATTGATAGCAAGGTGGTTATCATGCTTACACCCATCCATAGTAGATGAAATGGGAGTAAACAAGCCAACTAATCTTGAAAGATGCTAGACTGGCTTTGATAGCTGAAAAATGTATTTTAAGGGGTGGAATAAAAAAACCCGTGTATGGTAGGATAAGAGGGACTTCACAAGGTGCTGGGAGGATATATAATGCAACAAACCGAGGTAATAAAAGGGGTACTAGTCAGCTGGATAAAGGGAAAGGTGTAGAGAAATTTAGTCCTAAAGCAAACATGAAGGTGGGTGCTTTGAAATTGGACAGCGATTCCCATATCCGTTGTTTCAGTTGTGGTGAAAGAGGACACCAAGCACGTTTATGTCCCCAAAGTAGAGTTAACTTGGTGGAGGATGAAGGAGATGAAGAAGGGATTGAACCGGTGCATGATGACTATGTTGATGAGGGTGAAGAAATTGATGTGTATTTGGTTCAAGGGGAGTCTTTAGTTGTCAGAAGAGTAATGACAAACACAGCAAGGGATGAACAAGAAGATTGGACGAGGCACAGTATTTTTAAGACTCATGTGAGGTTCCAAAGGAAAGTATGCAGCTTAATCATACAAGGTAACATGGAGAATGTTATCTCCAAAGAAGTAGTGATGAAATTGGGGCTAGCAGCGGAGAAACATCCTCATCCATATAAGATAAATTGGCTCAACAGAGGTAAGGGAGTTCCTATTACTTCTAGGTGTTTAATGCAATTTATGTTGGGTGATAAGTTAGAAGATAAAGCAATGTGTGATGTGGTACATATGGATGTGGGACACATACTATTGGGGAGACCATGGTTGTTTGATAATGATGTGAAGCATAAGGCTAGACCAAACACTTACTCATTCTTTAAGGAAGGAAAAAAATATACATTGCTCCCAATTAAAGAAAATAACCTAAGGAGCAATCATACAACCAAAGAAGACAGCACTGTTGCTATTATTTCTGGTAGCATATTTAAGAAGGATACTAAGGAGGAAGGGGTTGTGTATGTGTTAGTTAACAGGGTAGTGAAGAGAGAACAAAAGAAAGAGAAGTTGGAAGAGTATCCAAGAAAATTCAGAACCAGTTGAATGAGTTTATGGAGCTAATTGGAGACCAATTACCTAAGGGAATACCTCCAAAAAGAAATATCCAGCATGCTATAGATTTGGTCCCGAGGCAACCTTACCCAATTTGCCTACCTATAGGATGCCACCCTTGCAAAGAACTGAAATATGAAAACAAGTGGAGGAACTCATGTTCAAAGGGCTGATTCGGGAGAGTAAAAGTCCTTGTGCTTGTCCAGCTTTACTCACTCCAAAAAAAGATGGCACTTGGACGATGTGTGTTGATATCCATGCCATTAACAAAATCATAATCAAGTACCGCTTTCCTATCCCTCATTTGGTAGAGATGTTAGACCAACTTGCAGGGGCCAAGGTGTTCTCAAAGATAGGTTTGAGGAGTGGTTACCACCAAATTAGATTAAGAGATGAGGATGAGTGGAAGACAACGTTCAAAACTTCAAATGGCCTTTATCAGTGGATGGTGATGCCCTTTGGGCTTTCAAATGCCCCAAGCACATTTATGAGGATAATGACAGATGTGTTGAGGCCTTTTCTGAATCATTTTGTTGTTGTATACTTTGATAACATACTAATTTATAGCAAGACAACAGAAGAACACTTGAAGCACCTTAGGAGGATTTTGGAGAAGATGCAGCAAGAGCAGTTGTATGTGAATTTAAAAAAGTGCACCTTTCTAAAATGTGAAGTTGTGTTTTTGGGTTTCATTGTGTCAGCACAAGGGTTAAAACCTGACCCAGAAAAGATTAGTGCTGCTAAGAGCTGGCTAATACCCCAAACAATGAGAGATGTTCTAAGTTTCAATGGCTTCACTTCATTTTACAGGCGATTCATTAGAAATTTCAGCTCTATAATGAGCCTCATCACCAATATGTTGAAGGGCAGCCAGTTTGATTGGACTATAACAGCTCAAAAGGCTTTTGAAGAAATTAAAAGTCACTTAACCGAGGCTCCAATACTGGTTTTACCAGATTTCACCAAGTTGTTTGTAGTGGAATGTGATGCATCCGATAAAGGGATTGGTGCAATCCAGAGCCAAGAAGGAAGATCGATTGAGTATTTCAGTGAGAAGTTATCAGATGCGAAGCTTCGGTATTCAACATTTGATTTAGGGTTCTATGCTTTAGTAAGGGTTGTACAACATTGGTAGCACTACCTTGCTTATAAAGAATTTGTGGTGTTTTCAGGCCAACAAGCTTCAAGACATTTGAGTTCAAGAAGGAAACTTAATAATATACATGCCAAATGGAGTTCTTTCCTTGATAAATTCCATTTTTCAATAAAGTATAAATCTGGGGAATTTAATGTGGTAACTGATGCATTAAGTAGACATTCTCTTCTCCTCATGGATTTGAGTAATAAGGTAGCAGGATTTGAAGAATTAAAAGGACAATACTGATCTGACCCTGATTTCCAACAGGTGTTTCAAGAGTTGGAGGGGTCTAATACTAGAGAAAAACTACCTTTTCGATTACATGAAGGATACTTGTTCAAGGGAAATCAATTATGTATACCAAGGGGTTCTTTAAAGGAGCATATTTTGAGAGAACTCCACAGAAATGGGTTAGGAGGGCATTTTGGCAGAGACAAAACCATGGCCATGGCAACAGAGCGTTACTTTTGGCCAGGTAAGGCAAAATATGTAGACAGATTGGTGAAGTGATGCTCAAGGTGTCCATTTAGCAAGGGTAACTCTCAAAATACTGCCTTATAAACACCCTTAACCAAACCGACAACTCCTTAGGTCATTTGAGTATGGACTTTGTGTTAGGACTTCCAAGAACAGCCCGGGGTCATGACTTTATATTTGTTGTTGTGGACAGATTTTCAAAGATGGTGCATTTTATACTCTGCCCTAAGTCCTCTAATGCTTCCCCCATAGCTTAACGACTTTTTAGAGAGGTGGTTAGATTGCATGGGATTCTTTCGTCTATTATTTTAGATAGAGATGTCAAATTATGGGGCATTTTTGGAGATCCTTGTCGAAGAAGTTAGTCACTCAACTCAAATACTCCAGCACTTGCTATCCTCAAACAGATGGTCAAACGGAGGTGGTAAATCGAAGCCTAGGTAACCTTTTTAAGGTGTCTTGTGGGCAAACATGTCAGGGCTTGGGAAATGATCATCCCTCAAGGCGAATTCACCTTTAATAATTCTGTGAACATAACTATCAAGAAAACTCCCTTCAAGGCTACTTATGGGCTTAAACCTCAAACTGTATTTGAATTGACACCAATACATCCAGATAGCAGTGTTAGTGAAGATGGTGAGGCTTTCGCTGAACAAGTTCAAAAAATCCACAAACAAGTATGTGATACTTTGAAGGCTAATAATGTTGTTTATGCCTGTAATATGAGGAAGGAGAAGAGAAGAACAGGGGGAGAAAGATTGGAGGGAAAGCCGTGTGTATTCACTTAGCCGGCTTGTCAAAATAGTATATTAAGAATAGGGTTACATACATATGTACTATAACCTTTCTAATACATCATAACTCTAAAACTGCCCTTACATTATACTAACACTCCCCCACAAGCTGGAGCATAGATATTGATCATGCCCAGCTTGTTACAAATATAGTTTACCCTATCCTTGGTAAGCACTTTAGTGAGAATGTTTGCTAATTGTTCACCAGTACGAACATATATGGTCGAGATGAGGCCTTGTTGGAGATTTTCACGAACAAAGTGACAATCAACTTCTATGTGTTTCGATCTCTCGTGAAACATGGGGTTGGAAGCTACATGGAGAGCTAATTGATTGTCACACAATACTTCCATACACTCAGGCTGTCCAACTCCCTAATAGATGACGTATCCATACCAGTTCACAAGTAAGTTGAGCCATAGCACGATATTCAGATTCAACTGTGGATCTGGAAACCACATCTTGTTTCTTGCATTTCCAAGAGACAAGATTGCCCCCCACAAATACACAATATCCTATGGTTAACTTGCGATCAATACAAGATCCAGTCCAGTCAGCATCTGAGTACCCCACTACTTTCTTATGTCCATGATTCTTGTAAACCAGCCCACGACCAGGAGCATTCTTGAAATACTTAAGAATGCGGATAACTGCTTCCCAATGAGTTGAGCGGAGTAAAGACATAAATTGGCTCACAACACTCACAGGGAAGGCAATGTCTGGACGAGTAACGGTTAGATAATTCAACTTTCCTACCAGTCTCCTATACCGTTCTGGATGTTCTAGGAGTTCACCATCATCAATCCCCAATTTAACACCTGTACACATCGGTGTTTCGCATGGTTTAGCTCCCAGCATCCCTATTTCCTCACGGAGGTCTAGAATATACTTCCTCTGAGATAGGAAAATTCCCTTTTTGTTTCTAAGCACTTCAATTCCCAAGAAGTACTTGAGGTCTCCTAGGTCTTTGGTCTGAAACTTACTCTGAAGAAAAGACTTGAGAGCACATATTCCATTCCCATCACTTCTTGTGATTACAATATCATCAACATATACAACCAGAATAATGCATCCGGTTGGTGTTTGTTTGAAGAACACTGAATGATCATATGCACTCCTTTTCAACCCAAGCTCCAAAACTACTTCACTGAATCTGCCAAACCAGGCACGAGGGGACTGTTTTAATCCATATAAAGACTTCTTCAACTTACAGACATGACCACACTCCCCCTGAGCAACAAACCCCGGTGGTTGCTCCTTATACACCTCTTCCTGAAGGTCACCATGAAGGAAAGCATTCTTGATATCTAACTGCTGAAGAGTCCAACTATTGGCAGCAGCTAGGGAAATAAGAAGACAAATAAAGGTTAATTTTGCAACTGGAGAGAATGTCTCAGAATAATTGGAGCCATAGGTTTGTGCATAACCTTTTGCTACCAGCCGGGCTTTAAGGCGAGCAATAGATCCATCTGGATTAACTTTGACAGTGAAAACCCATTTGCAGCCAATGGCATGTTTACCTACAGGAAGATGAACTAGATCCCACGTATGATTCTGCTCAAGGGCATTCTTTTCGTCTTGCGTAGCCGCTGACCACCCAGGATGAGATAGAGCATCTATAAGAGATTTAGGAGTAGTAATGGAGTTGAGGGAAGAGATGAAAGCCTTGGACCAAGAAGAAAGAGAGTCATAGGAAACAAATGAAGAAATAGGATAAGTGCAAGACCGTTTACCTTTCCGGAGAGCAATAGGAAGATCAGGGTCAGTGGAAGAGGGGCTAGCACCAGAGGATGAAGAAGCTGGTGGGGGAAGGGAATCCAGGTGTGCTGTAGGTGATACTTGCTGCGATGCGCGTCTAGAATAAACTCGCGTGATAGAAGGGTGAGTTGTTGGCACAAAGTCCTCACCAATGGAATAGACAAGAAAGCGATCTTCGTCATTAGGAAGGGAAGAGGGAGGTGAGATAGAGAATAATGGAGTGGACTCAAAAAAAGTGACATCAATGGAGATAAGATAGCGACCGAATTCAGAGGAAAAACACTAGTATCCTTTATGATTGCGTGGATAACCCAAGAAGACACATTTCAATGACCTGGGATCAAGTTTTGACATAGAAGGACGAACATCTTGAATGAAACAAGTACATCCAAAGATCTTAGGAGGGAGAGAGAACAAAGGAAGAGAGGGAAACAAGAGAGAATAGGGAATTTGTCCCCCAAGGACAGATAAAGGCATCCGGTTAATCAAGAAATATGCAGTGAACACTGCATCAGCCCAGAAAACCTTAGGAACTTTCATATGAAATAAGAGGGCATGGGCAACCTCCATGAGGTACCGATTCTTTCTTTTTGCCACCGCATTCTGTTGGGGGAAACAACACAGGAAGATTGATGAATAATGCCATTCTGACACAAGAAAGAATTCAAGGAAGCAGAGAAATATTCTTTAGCATTATCACTCCGCAATATACGAATAGAACAATTATGTTGATTCTTTATTTCAGCATAGAATTGACAGAAAATGGAGAACAAGTGTGAATGATTTTCCATTAAGTATAACCAAGTAGTTCGAGAATAATCATCCACAAAAATTACAAAATATCGAAATTTAGATTTAGATACAACAGGACAGGGGCCCCAAATGTCTGAATGAACTAACTCAAAAGGGACGCAGCCCGTTTAACAGTCCTAGGAGGGAGGGGGACAGAAGTGTGCTTAGCTAGTTGACATGACTCACAATCTAACCTAGTTACATATCCTAAGATAGGAAACATTTTCTTCAACACAGTGAGGGAAGGATGACCCAATTGGCAGTGAAGTGGAAGAAGGGAGACAGAACTTGTATAGGCAACCGGACTAGTCATAAATGCTTTTGGACACTCCAGCACATATAGCTTACAAGATTCCCATCCTCTACCAATAATCTTCTTCATCCCAAGGTCCTGAAAGACACAAGAATCAGGAAAGGAATAAACACTACAATTAAGAGAACTTGTGAGTTTGCTTACTGACAAAAGGTTAAAAGGAAAACGAGGAACACATAAGACAGAAGATAAAGAGAATGATGGGGTGATGTCAACAGTGCCACATAATATAACAGGAGTGGAAGAACTATCAGCGAGGGTAACAGGAGGTAAGTGAGAAGATGATTGAAAGGAAGAAAGTGTACCTGTAGTATCTGTCATATGATCAGTTGCCCCTGAGTCAATGACCCAGTTACTAGATGATGAAGAGAGGCAGGCTATAGATTTACCTGTCTGGGCTAAAGTGGCCGTGGTAGAAGATGGGCTGTGTTGAGAGACAGACAATTGAGTAAGACGAGCATACTCCTCAGCGGAAATAGTTACCTGCTGATAAGGTTTAGGGCCAGCTGGGGTAGGTAATATCCCATCATGGGTGGCAGCGTTAGAAAATTTAGATTAGTTCTTCTCATATTTGGATTTTCCACTCCCATTCAACTTCCAACAATTCTTCCTGATGTGCCCTGTCTCCCCACACTCAAAATAAGTTCGGGTCCCACTATTTCGACCACCAACTCTTCCACCTCTGGTAGAACCTCGTCCACCTCTAGAATTCTCAGACCTTGAATTAGAACTCATCAAGGCTGATGCTTCAGGCCCTTATGTCATCAATAGTATCTTTACCAACTCTCCTAAGTCGTGACAAAACAACACTAAAGGTAAGAGAACTAGATCCGGAGCTGGTCAAGATTTGTGTACGAGCTATTTCATATTCTGGTTTCAACCTGGCTAAGAAACTCATCACTGCAATCTGCTCTTGTTGTGCCTGCATTTTCTTAACATCATCGGTGATGGGAAAGAGAGATTTCATCTCCTCAAATGCCTGTTTGATCTCCGTATAATAATTAAGTAATGATTTCCCTTCATCCTGTTTAGCACGATACACATTAGATAGGACGTCATGCACATGGATTAAATTTTCTCAGCTAGCAAAAAAATCTTCTAAATAAGTCCATAATTCTTTCACTGTAATACAATGACTAGTGGCATCATCGAGTTTTGGTTCAAGAGTTTTCTGGATCATGTTAAACAATCTATCATCCTCTATAAGCCACTTCTTCCTATCAGCCTCTTTTGTTCTAGGAGGAGGGTCCTCAGTCAAGTGGTCCAACATATCAAGACCAGATAAATATATCTTAATTGTTCTCTGCCATTGGATAAAATTCTTTCCATTCAATTTCCTGTCAATGATTCTAGAAGTAGCAGAGCTAATTTTAGTGATAAATTTCTTTCTACTGTATCCTCAGCCATTGTAGAAATAGGACCCAACCTCAAGAACACCTAGAATGAAGAATCTGAAATTGCAGAAATACTCTAACAAGAGACCAAAAACAACCCACAGATTCAAAATTGATCAATCCAAATACCAAAAGTTGATACAGACATGTGCAAAACGACCAAACAGAGTCGAGAAGAACCAAAAGAGCGGACACAAGCAACCAGAAAGGACCGACAATCATCAATGTGTCGAAACATACCAGAAATGGCCGAAAATCATGACCACCAGAGAAATTGCAGCTTCTGCAATGCTCACGCACGACAACGGCGTTTCCTGCGACACTCCTCCAGTCGCGTATCGTACTGTAGCTACTGCGCAGTGCCCATGGGGAAAGGAAGAGATGACGAAGAGGAAAAGGAAGGAATGTAACGAGTGGGGTCAGTACCAGTAAGGATCTAATACCATGTAATCTGAGGAAGGAGAAGAGAAGAACAGGGAGAGAAAGATTGGAGGGAAAGCCGTGTGTATTCACTTAGCCGGCTTGTCATAACATTATATTAAGAATAGGGTTACATACATATGTAGAAAGACTATTATACCCTTTCTAATACATCATAACTCTAAAACTGCCTTTACATTATACTAACAATGCCCAAAATGCAACCCTTCATTGTCGATCCCAAGAATTCACTGAAGGGGATATGGTTTTGGCTCATTTAAGGAAGGAAAGATTTCCTAAAGGTACATACCACAAGCACAAAGCTAGAAAATTTGGGCCTTGTCGCGTATTAAAGAAGATCAGTGCCAATGTCTATTTGATTGAACTGCCCTCCACATTACAAATCAGTCCTATATTTAATGTAGCATATCTGTATCCTTTTGAAGGGTTTGAAGGGGAAACGACCATTATCAGCGAATAACTTAATAATCTACCAGTTGGCCAACCAAATATTGTAGAAGAAGTCCTTGATGTCAAAGATGTTGTGTCAAGAATGGGTATTCCTTACTGCAGATTTCTGATTAAATGGTTAGGAAAATCTGCCACTGAGAGTACTTGGATTGCTAAAGATGAATTGAAAACTATGGATCCCGAGATTTATGAAGAAATGAGATGTGTCTTTGCTCCAGGGAAGGCTGCTCTTTCAAGTACGGGAGACTGATGCAAGAGCATCCATCCTTGTCTTGTTTGGCTTCTGTTTATGTGTTAATCTGCTTCTTTTGTTGTCGGCTACTATGTGTTTTATTCCTATTATATGTGTTATATTCTGTTTCTAGTTTAAGTTATCATGTGCTGCGCACATGCTCCTATTTCTATAGCTACATTATCTATATTGCCTTATTTAGTCCTGATAGTTGTAGTTTCTCGGCAGATTGTGTTGAGATAATATATCACAAAGTCAGGGAGTGTTTCTCGGTTGAGAGAGCCCTAGTACTGTTCATCTTCTTCTTCTTTTCTATTTCTAGCTCTTTTTCTTCTTGTTTGTCTGTTTTCTCCCCTAATCTACACTATAGTTGCAGGGTTTAAGATTGATGATTGTAGTTGCAATGTTAGTTTGAATTTGTTTTTCTTTTTAATTTGAGTTGGGTTTTATTTGTTACAAGTTGGAAGCTTTGTAGGATTCAACTTGAGGGGGGTTGTTATAAGTATGATGGTTAGGATTAAAAATATGTACCACAACTAATGGGATGGGCTTGTACTAGTTGTACTATTCTTATTAGACCTGTTTTAATAATAAATAGATGCCCAAGGACCCTGGCCATTCAAGTTAGTATCCCATTCTCATCTCTCTCTTTTCTACAGGGACTATAAAAAATGTCAATCTCTAACTTCAAGGAGGGTAGGACATATATAAGGCCTACAATTATACACTCTATCGGTTATCTTGCGTGCAGAATCAGATTTGTGGCAAAGTTCCTTGGTAGGTTTGCTAGAGAAGGTGTAAAGGACATCTTTCAGAAAATGTTAAAAAGATGAAAACTCCAATTGATAGTGTGATTAGAGAGAGAGAGAGAGAGAAAAGAAAAGAAAGTAGAAGGATGAATCGGATCACTGGCTTAGATTGTTAGATTTTCCTATGTATCTATTTATAATTAAAAATTAGGTCAAGGACAATACAACTAATACAAGCCCAACCCACTAGTTATTAACAAAGACAATAAATATTCACTAGGCGTCTTACTACTTCTAACACTCCTTGTCAAGCTAGAGCCTAGATATTAACCAAGCCTAGCTTGTTGCATAAAAATTCAGTTCTAGTTCCATTAATTGCCTTGGTAAAAAATTTGCTAGTTGATCTCTTGTATGAACATAGGAGGTGTAAATCAACTTTTGTTCGACTTTGTCCCTTACAAGATGACAATATACTTCAATATGTTTCATCCTCTCATGAAACACTAGATTGGACAATATATGCATGTCCTAATTATCGCACCATAATTTCAATGGGAGCACTACCTCAACTCCAAGCTCACTCAAAAGTAGTTGGATCCACATTACCTCACAAATTGTTTAGGCTATAGCCCGATATTCAGCTTCCGGACTAGACCGAGTAACTACAATTTGCTTCTTACTCTTCCAAGATACAAGATTCCCACCAACAAATGGACAGAACCTTGTTGTTGACTTTCTATAATGTGGGGATCTGACCCAATCGGCATTAGTAAAGGCTTCAGCTCTGTTAGGGCCATAATTTCTATATAGTATTCTTCCTAGGGCTTTCCTCAAGTACTCCGCTATGCAGATCAATGCACCCCAATGAGTGGTAGTTGGCGAAGACACTAACTAAATAATAACACTGACTAGAAAAGCAATATTTGGTTGGGTGATAGTCAAGTACTTTAGTTTCCCAATAAACCCATTTCATCAAGTAAATCAAGAACACACTTTCTCTAAGACAAGAATATACCTTTCCTAGACCTCATAACTACAATCCCCAGTGTAACCAGAGGAGAAAGAGAGAGTAGAAGGGTGGATAGGATTATTGACTTAGACTGTCAAGTTCCCCTATGTATATATTTATAATTAAAAATTTGGTCAAGGACAATACTACTATTACAAGCCCAGCCCACTAGTTATTGACACACAATATTCAACCTAGCCATCATATTACTTCTAACACTCCCCCTCAAGCTAGAGCATAGACATTAATCATGCACAACTTGTTACATAAAAAGTCTAGTTCCATTATGTGCCTCGGTAAATAAAACTACTAGTCGATCTCTTGTACAAACATGGGGGTCAATCAACTTCTGTTTGACTTTCTCTGTCACAAAATGACAATCTACTTCAATATGTTTTGTCCTCTCACAAAACACTAGATTGAACGATATATGCATGGCTGCCTGATTGTCGCACCATAATTTCATTGGGAGTGTTATGAGTTGTGTTGTTATGTTTGTCATGAGTTGTTATGTTGTTATGTGTGTCATGAGTTGGTGTGTTGCCCTAGTGGGCTTGGGCCTACTACTTGTAACATTATTTTATTATAAATAGACACAATGGGGTCCTAACTAGTAACAAGTCAGTATCCTAATCTTATTTTCCTCTCTTACTCTGTTACATGATATTAGAGCTCTTCTAAATTTTTGCTTTCAAGCCTAATTTTCTATTTTTCCCTAATTTCCTATTTTTCCAAATTTTCTCTTCTTTTACGGCTAAGAACCCCATCTCAGTGGGTAAACCAATTACCCTTCCTCTGACTGGTGGCCTCTGAGCCCCGGCGTTCATCTCCTGGTGTGGTCAGAAGGACCACCTTGATGGTCATGTAAGGGACACGTTCGTGTTCTAGTTTGGGTATCTAAGGCTATTGTGGCTGACATTCCAGCGTTGTGGTGGCTGTGTAGAGTGGTGACAGCGGCACAATGTAAAGGTGCTTGGCAAGTTCTGGGTGGCGCGTTTTGAGTTTTGGATGGCGTGTTGTTGAAGTTAAGCGCTTCTTGGTGGCGCCTTGCCTCGCAAGTGTAATAGACACAATCGATGAGGGTTTCTGCTTCACCAAAGTCCCTGATCTCCGATGACCAACGATGGAAAACCACTAAGTGTGGTTGTTTCATTTTTCGATGGCTATTTTGTGGTTCTGCATCTAGTTTTGTGATTGTTCTTATCTTATTAGTTTTGTTTTAGTTCTTTGTATTCCTTGTATGATGGAAAACATAGCTGAGAACTCTAAAATTCATCAGACCACTTCGAGTAGTGGTGAAAGTGAACGGCTTATATCTAAACTGATCCCAACACCTACTAAAATTAAAGATCGAAAACTAGAAGGTTATTGTAATTACCCTCACTGGCGAAAGCAGTTGAGATGTTTCTGTATGGGGTTGAGATGCAAGATCTTTCAAAGGATGAGATTGCTTTGAAAAAGTGAACCAGGGATGATAGGCGCCTGCAAGGATTAATCAGGCAAACTTTAGATGCTCGGATTGAGGACATCACCACTCATTGTGAAAATCAAGAATCTTTGAGATTATATTGCCTCTTTGTACTCTGGAAAAGAGGATTTGTCTCATTTATGATATTGTTCAGGAGTTCTACCGAGATGATCAGAAGGAGCTGTCACTGCCAGATCATTTTACTCAATTCAAGAAAGTCTTTGAGGAGATGAACACCTTACTCCCAATTACCATGATATTCAAGAGATGCGCAAATAGCGCGAACAGTTAGCTGCCATGTGCTTCCTTACTAGTCTTTTTGATGAGTATAGCGCAGCCCGATCCCAAATTCTAATTGGTTCTAACAAACTGAAGTTGCAAGATGTGTATTTTTGTCTACTAAGGACGAATCGGGAATCTTCTCAGAATGTGCCTAGCCCAAGTGACACTTCTGCTTTTGTAGGAACCAGTGGTCGCGGTAGTTCCCAGGGTGGCCGGACTCGTGGTAGAGATGTGGGTGGTAGAGATTTGAATGATTCTCGCATTTCATGTTATTACTGCAAGGAGTAAGGTCATGTCAAACGTAATTGTCCCAAACCTCTTGCTAAGCAGCAATAGGGTTGCTAATACCATTGTTTCAGACAATACTACGAGGGATGAACATAAGACTATTACCATGACAGCTGATGAGTATGCGCGATACACTTAGTTCTAGGCCGCTCAATCCTCTACCCTAGGGTCTCAAAATGTGGTTTAAACAGATACTTCCATTGCTTGTCTCTCATCTACTCTTAACGGCAGGGACATTTACTCAAGTATCACAGATCATATGACTGGCAACACAGGTACCCTTAATTCATTTTCTCATTCATCCCATTTACCTAGTGTCACTTTGGTTGATGGATCATCTAGCCCAGTCCTTGGGAGTGGATCAGCTCACCCTTCACCATCCATCCCTTCATCAACTATGTTTTACCTTTTCAAAATTCCATTTAATTCGGTACCTAAGTCAGATCACCCGAGCTCTTCGGTGAAGTGTTCAATCTTCCCCTAACTAATGCGTATTTCAAGATCTTAGGACGAGGCAGATTATTGGTAGAGACTGGGAATCAAACAACTTGTACATTGTGGAGTGCCACCTTTTTCCATCCCCTCTCTAGTCGCCTACTCCAGCACCTCATCACCCTTGGATCTTCATTGCTGCTTTAGTCATCCCTCTCTTCCTGTTTTGAAGAAATTATGTCCTAGTATTAAGTCTGTGCCTCAGTTAGACTATGAGTCATATCAGTATGCTAAGCAATGTCGTATTTCATTTCCTAAGTATGTAAATAAACGAGCTTTATCTCCCTTTAATGTTTGTCCATTCACATATTTGGGATCCTTGTCTGATTGTTTCCCAAACTGGATTTAGATACTTTGTTACTTTCGTTGATGATTATTCCTGTGCTACTTGGCTTTATTTATTAAAGAATCGTTCTAAAGTGTCTTTGATGTTTTTTGCTTTTCATTCTGAAATGCAAACACATTTTCACCCTCCGATTAAAGTTTTATGCAGTGTTTTTTCCTCTTTTCTAACTTAGCATAGTGAGAACCTTAGGAAGAGAAAAAATTGGTAGAATCCTTCTTCTGTATATTCTATATCTTAAAAGGAATTACACTAGTTCTCTTTATAAGAGAGAATACAAGCAAAAAATCAGGAAGCAGATTACAATGGCTAGCTGTCCTAATTAATTTCGTATTTACAACCTTGACTAATAAAACAAAAACTCCTAAGAATTAGCCTATATAGCTATCAAATAATAACGGTTAAAACTTTCAAATCTTTCCATTTTCAATCCTGTCAAATCTTTCCTTTTTCGACACTCCCCCTCAAGCTGGTTTGAATATATCTTCCATAGCCAACTTGCCAATTAGTTTGTCAAATTGTTTTGTAGACATTCCTTTTGTAAGCACATTTGCAACTTGCTCAGTAGTAGGAATGTATGGCATACAAATCAGCCCATTTTCAATTTTTTCTTTCACGAAGTGTTTGTTAACCTCCACGTTCTTTGTTTTGTCATGAAGCACTGGATTGCAAGCGACAGAGATAGCAAATTTATTATCACAATACACTTTCATAGGTAACAAATTAGAGGTTTTTAATTCCTCCAATAATCTCGTGATCCACAACACTTCACAGATTCCATGAGCAATTGATTTAAACTCAGCCTCTGTACTGCTTCTAGCTACTACATTTTGTTTCTTACTTCGCCAAATGACAAGGTTGCCTCCAACAATCTACACCAGTGCGGGCTTCTACTTGTAAATGTCCACAGTTTTTAAATAATAAACCTCTTCGGAGTGCCCCTTTTAGGTATCTGAGAATTCTATAGATTGTATCAAAGTGCTCTTGTCCAAGTGCACGCATGAATTGGCTAACCATGCTCACTGCAAATGCTATATCTGGACGAGTATGTGATAAGTATATCAGTCTTTCAACAAGTTTATGATATTGTCCCTTATTCAAAACATTTTTAGCATCTGAAAGCTGAAGTTTAAGACTGGGCTCAATGGGTGTCTCGGCTGGTTTGTAACCTAGCATGCCTGTTTCATGTAGAAAATCGAGGACATATTTACGTTGACTTAAAAGTATACCTTCTTTGGATCTAGCAAACACCATCCCAAGAAAGTATTTTAATGCACCCAAATCCTTGATTTCAAAATTAGCTGCAAGTCTCCTTTTCAATCTCTCTAATTCTTCTTTGTCATTAGCTATCAAGACTATATCATCCACACAATTAATATTGCAATTTTGCCTTCTTTACCATGTTTGTAAAACAATGTATGATCAGCTTGACTTTGATAGTAGCCACAACCCCTCACAACTTTCCCAAATCACTCAAACCAAGCTCTAGCGGATTGTTTGAGACTGTATAGGAACTTTTTCAGTTTACATACTTTTCTTGGTTCCAATTTCTCCTCAAATCCAAGAGGTAGATTCATAAAAAGTTCCTCCTCAAGATCTCCATTTAAAAAAGTGTTTTTCACATCTAACTGGTGTAGTGGCTAGTTGAAATTTACTGCCAAAGAAAGCAAGATTCTAATGGAATTTATTTTGGCCATAGGAGCAAAAGTTTCTTGGCAATCAATCCCATAGGTTTTTGTGAACCCTTTAGTTACTAATCTTGCTTTGTACCTTTCTATGCTACCATCAACTTTACATTTCACCGTAAAGACCCACTACCAGCCTACTGTCCTTTTTTCCTTAGGGAGGTCAACAATCTCCCAAGTACCATTTTTCTTTGGAGCATTCATCTCTTCCATTACTACTAATTTCCAATTTGGATCATCAAGGGCTTCCTGAATGTTTCTTAGGACAATTAAGTGTGAAACTTTTGAGGTAAAAGCCTCATGCGTATTAGAAAGTTTTTCATGGGAGAGATAATTTTCAATGGGATATTTGGGGTATTTGGTACAAGTTCGGGTTCCTTTTCTCATAGCTATAGGAATATCAAGGTTTGATGATTCTTGGCTATTAGAATTAATAGGAATTGAAGACAAGTTAGGAACTAAATTACCTGTGGTATCTAGAGATCCAGTTCCCAAGGGTTGAGATTGACCATTCCCAAGAGGAATAGATTGACTTTGATTCTTTTGATGAAGTCTTCTCCAAGTATAAATCAAAGGCTCATTCTTGGTACCCAGTTGTAGTAAGTCTCCCCCTGTTTCAGATACAGTAATACTTGGCACTATGCAACTAGGATTCCCTCTATTTGTTTTATCACATTGTTTTTGACTTTGAATTTCGGGTATATCAATAGGATCATGAGGTGAAGTAGTTAAACCAATATTTGGTAAGGTTCGGGTATATCAGTAGGATCATGAGGTGAAGTAGTTAAAACCATATTTGGTGAAGGAGTAAAAGATTCACAAAAAATATTCTCCATTACCTCACTCTCCCCCTCAAGAATTTTTGTGAAAGTATGACTTATGTTCAAAGAAAGAGACATCCATACTCACATAAATTTTTTTGGTTTGGGGATGATAGCATTTATATCCCTTTTTGTTAGAGGCATACACTATAACAACACATTTTTCAGCCCGAGGGTCAAGTTTGGGCCCAGTGTTATTTGGTCTATAAACAAATGCAACACAGCCAAAAACCTTTAAAGGTAAATCCAAGTATATTCTATTAAGGGAAATTGTGTTCTGAAACATTCCAATGGTGTGTTATATTTTAAAACACGTGTAGGCATTCTGTTAATCAAATATGCAGATGTTAAAACGGCATGCCCCAAAGATATTTTGGAATATGCATTGAAAATATTAAAGCACGAGATACTTCAAGTAAATGCTTATTTTTCTTTCAGCAATTCCGTTTTGCTGGGAGTATCCACACAAGTAGATTGATGATGTATACCCTTATCTTTCGAAAAACTTCCCAGAAGTTTATTAAAATACCCAGTCCCATTAACGGTATGAAGAATGCTAATTTTGGTTTGAAACTAAGTTTCAACCATTGTGTAAAATTCTTGAAAAAAATTTTCAACCTCCGACTTTTCATTCATCAAATACACCCAACATAATCGTGTGTGATCATCTATAAAGGTAACAAACCATTTTTTTCTTGAGAGGGTAGGAACTCTTGAAGGTCCCCAAACATCACTATGAACTAAATAAAATGGTTTTGAAGAGGTATAAGCCTTGGCATATAAGTAGTACGATGACTCTCATAAACAACAACTTTCACAATATAGTGTTGAACAATCCAACCACATCTAACAATTGAGATACCCACATGAGCTCGCAGGTTACCTGCGCCATGGCTCGATACTCACACTCTGC
>JASKGM010064749.1:0-17151 GCA_034509205.1 Ceratonia siliqua
AATCATACAAAACTGAAGTTTGAAATCCCCTTGACCCGAAGAGAAGAAAATTAGCTCTTCATGATAAGAAAAACCCAAAAAGAAAAATAAGAATATGGAAAAGAAAAAGAATTCCCCTTTTTCAACCTTAGGATGTCCTATATATAGCAAAAAGGGCTAGAGAAAGTCATAAATTCCCTGATCCACCGAATCCCCCAATTGTTTCTAGATATACGGAGATTCTGTATGTTTACTTCGCTACCTTTTTTGAACCAGATATCAGCCTCTCTAGAAATTTCTCTCTTCTTAAAAGATGTATCCCTTTATGATAAATTTCCAACGCATCAGACTTTGCTCAAAACGAAGGTCTACAACTCAAGTTATGGGATAAAAACTGACACTTCCTTGACCAATCAGCCTAGAAACAGGATTTCAAGTTCTCCACTTAATTATTCCTTCAAAACGGCCTTATTTTAATTTGGGCTCTTCAATTACCATTCCTAGAAGATGTCCTCTATAAATTCTCAGAAAGATTCATTCATGCTTTGACCGTATAACCCATTGAAAGACCTGAAATAAGCAACAAAGGTAAGAATTCTAAAATTTTGGAATTTTCCAATTTTAAGCTCAATTATTCCTAATTCCTAATTCATGTCCTAAACACAAATATCATCATTAATAACCATAATAAGACATAAATTATAACAAATAGACTAATTAAAAAGAGAATAAAAATACAAGATAATATATTTATCAATATTATGGACACCTGACTGTTCAAATCAATCTTAGCCCTATGTAGCTCATCCTTATTAAGGCAAGAGATTACTTTTAGCATGTAATCTCTAATTGGCTCCCCTGGCTTCTGCTTAAGGTCCTTGAAAGCATTGATAGCTCTCACCTTAACATATTAAGTCTTTGTACCAAACATCTCATGTAGATGGTATATTATGTCAATGGCATGTTCCATGCCATCATCTTGTTGCTGTAACACATTGGTCATTGAGGCCAATATGTAGCACATAGTGAGAGCATTGGCATCATGCCACCTTTTATGATACTCAGTTTTTTTTTGGTAGCGAGTTAGGAGTCAGATCAAGGGGTGCTTGCGCAGAAAGGACCCATGTGATCTTGTTATAATTTAAAATGATGTTAAGGTTTCCCTTCCACTCTACATAATTCTCACAGTTCAGGATGCATTTATTAAGCACAACAGATAGTGGGTTCATGATTAAGGGAATGTCTATAAAATACATTTAATATTAGTATGCTTACTAGCTATTGAATGGACTTTTAAACATGAAGCACGTATGCATGAGTATATTAATTTGTTTGATGGTCATTCACCTTCTGTAATAAGAAACAGAGGATATACTTGGTGTCTTCATACTTAGCATTGTTTGATGGTCATTCATCTTCATTCTAACCATGATATAAGTATATACTTGCCTATAAGGAGTGACATAAACTCCATGACAATGGACTAATGGTTAAAGGTCGAGGGTTCTAGGATTATTATTGTGCTCTCTCACTCAATATTTTAA
This sequence comes from Ceratonia siliqua, assembly GCA_034509205.1. Taxonomy (NCBI): domain Eukaryota; kingdom Viridiplantae; phylum Streptophyta; class Magnoliopsida; order Fabales; family Fabaceae; genus Ceratonia; species Ceratonia siliqua. The sequence goes on from JASKGM010064749.1 coordinate 1,524, forward strand.
TTAATTAATTAATTACTCTAAGTTGATTTACCAAGTTTTCTAACATGCATCTCTTTAGAAAACCTAAATCACTTACGAACCTGATTTCCTTTCTAAACTTTTAGATAAGAGTTTCATTAGTAACTTCTACTAATTAATAGGTAATTTAATTGACAAATTAGTTATTAGGTGACTAAATTAATTCTAACTAAACTCTTTAGTTGGAAATTAATTACCTTTAACCAATTTAATCAATTATGAACCTAATTAATTTGTAACTAATTTATTTAGTTGAAAAATTGAGTCCTAATTAGCCAACTTGCTAATTGTTCATCTTTCTTTTGTTTTATCATTTTAAAAATTTTAAAATATAAAACATAATGTATGCATGAGCATGTGAAGTTGATTGGAAGCTACTAGTCTACATGACATGTTCTAGCATATAATATCCCATATTATAAAATTTAAATAAAATACTAAGACCATATTAATACCCATTAAATAAAAATAAAATTCTAAACTATTACATTTATTTTCTTTATTCCTTGCAATTGCTCCAACTCTTGGACTTTTGGGATGCCTCCACCAACTTACCATAGCTTGGGCCATGACTATATCTTCCTTCTTAGGCTTGTCTTGGTCTACATGTAACAATTGGTGGATTTTCTCATTTACAACATAATTTGGTAATAAAAAAATAAACCAAGAAGGAAACATGACCATATGGGATCATCCTTCTTGTTACATCCCAAAAAACAAATACAAGGAAATTCCTCTAGGGGATTAATATAGCCAAAACTTGAATTTAAACCAAAAACAACATATCAAACAGATCATTCATTGTAAATTATTTCTAAGTGCCAACCATGCATCATATACACATATAGCCATGAACCAGGCTCTTATACCAATTGTATGATCTAGTTGTTTATCTGAAGTGTTTACTGTACAAGTATGGGTTTTAACAATTTTTAAAACGCTAAAGCTTGCAAGTAGGCAGAAACAAAACACATAGGCAAATATCTCACGGCTAGAAGGAGAAGTGAAATAGATAAAAATTTTACATACCTCTTGTAGTCACTTTAATCATAGAATATATTTTCCAACCAAGCGCACTTGGGAAGTACCAATCCACGAAACCTACGGTGAATAGGCTTAGTGATTGAAATAAAAATAAAAGATGAAAGAAAAATAATTGATAACTTCAAAGATTAAATTAGAAATCCTTCCCCTTTGTTCCTCTTAGTATGGCATGAAGAACTCTATAGTAACACACAAAAGAATTCAATTTCTTTCTTGTGTTTTTCTCTTGCAAAACCTTATGGCTCTCTCAAGGTATTTTTCTTTTCAATGTGATGGCGACAAGAGTTATCTCCCCACTCAATATATTTAGACGGCTAGAGAAGGAAAATGTTGCATATATATAGTATGTTAACCCTAGGTTATGTGAGAGTATTTGAGTGTAATTCAAAAGTTCAATCCCTAATCATTAGGGATTCACATGCTTACTAATGGGGAATATTTGATAATCTAATTATCTAATGATTTATCAATTGATAATCATATTATTAATTTTGATAATAACATATTTTATTTAACAATTAAATAAAACACAGTGGCCTTTTAATTGGTCATACTTGAATTCAAAATTCAAATAAATGAATTTCACGTAATTAAATTCCTTTGATTTAGTTAGTTTCTTAGTGAATATAGTTTACCTAAGAAATTAAAATTCTTTTAATTTCCAACATTTATTCACTTAGATAGTAAGGATAATTAGGAGGGAATATATTTGACCGTGTCAAAGATCAATTCCCCTTCTTTGGCCCTGCAACTCCCCATCACATGGGGAGGAGATGGTTTCATAAGTTTGAACAATTCAAACTTAGCAACTATATTAGGATAAATAATTAATTAAATTAACTTTATCTTAATAAAATGCTATAACCAAAATTCCTAATTAAATGAGGATTTAATTTTATTTTAATCAATTTCTTCAAATTAAATATTTGAACAATTCAAATATTAATTTAATGTAGCTAAACCAAAAACAAAAACTAATTACTAAGATGAAAGCTGTCTAAATTAAGACAACACTTGTCTTAATTAAGACAAACCTTTATCTTAAAATCCATTCTTTAATTAAAACAACACTTGTTTAGTTTAGACAACTAATGTTAGAATTATTTTTATCTCTGTAATGACAAAAAAGTTTCTCACATTTTTAAGCAGGTTTAGGACAACATTTGTCCTAAAATAGTTCTTTGTCTAGAGTTGTCTTAATTAAGACATTAGCTGAAATGCTATCAATAAACTTGATCTTAAATTTTTTCCAACCCAATGTGGATTGAACTCTCTAAAGCAAGGTGGGGAATCTTTTTTGACAAAGGAATTTCAAGCTCTAATAAACTTGGGGTTATTTTAATCTCATTAAGATATTCTAAGTTTACTAATCGTGAAGTCACTTCACCAAAGACTCATGATTGCACACTTGATAATTCCTAAAATTATAAGAAGTTAACGTTGAACACTAATTTGTCCAATTTGCAAATTTAGTGTTTGTGAGCCTCGTAGCCATCGATTGACACAAGGTAAAATTATTATTTTACCCCTTGTGTCAATTTTGTTCCCTGGTATAAGATTTCAACCAATAAGTGACCAGATAACCTTTTAGAGCTTTTCCAAAATTATCTAGAAATAATGTGTAGCTAATTCATCTTTTCACTAGGCCTAGATATTTTGCTTATCTTCCTGAAATCATCAAAAGTGATGTAATACTGTGAACTCCATTTCTAGGATTTATGTTCCCAAATGTTCACTCTCATTATGATCCCAACATACAGAGTCTTGACCAATGGTTATGAACACGCATCCATAATCCATCAGGATTAATAGATACAATGTGTGTGAGTTCAAGTTCAAAGCAACGGTATCAACTTGAGCTTGCTACCTCACTTGATTCCAATTCATTTAATAGTGTTATTACCATAAGTCTACTACTTCAATGATTTGATATTCATCATTCCCTTAGAAAAGAATCACATTCTTTCTATGGAGGTAATTTGGACACTATAGTCTTAATTGAATAAAGTGATCGGCTCTATTCTATGAATGTGAATAATGTTTTAGAATCATCCAAAGATACGTATCTCATTTTGTATAACTCTTTTGCAAATGAAACTTGGTTTATTAGAATATAGAAACCTTATTAGCTAGAAAAGAAAGCTTACATAAATAAAATCTTTATTTATTAATATCTAAAATGTATTTATGTCAAATTAGGGAATATATCTTGCTTTCTAGGGCAAGCTATTCCTAACAATAGCTTCTTATTCAAAAACTACAAGGTAATGGCTCCTATTGCTTGAGCTAAGACAAGTGTGCCATTTTTCATGCTTGTCTGGAACCTTTGTAAGGAATTACAAACACGGTTAGCAGCTCCAGAACATACTATCTAGCTATTAGTAGAATCATCCACTAAAAAGGCTTCTAACTTGTTTAGAAAACCTATACCTTGTTCATTCTTTATAGAACTAAGGTAGGCCTTGCAGTTCCTCTTCCAATGTCTTTTAGCACTGCAGTCGAAACAGTTTCCCTTGGTGCCATCCTTTTGAGCCTTCTTTTTCATGGGCTTCTTCCTTGGTCCGGCTAATTTCTTGGCATTCCTTTTATTGCTCAGTCCCTTTGCCTTCTTGGGCTCCACAGCCACTACGTTTGCCTTGGGTTCTTCTTGATTTCAAGAACCTCATCCACAGCTTACAGGACATTCATCAACCCACTAAGGGTATAGTCACTGCTAAGCAATTCAAAGTCTAACTTGAATTACGAGAACTAGGAGTTTATATTGTGAATGATAATTGATACTTGACTATCTGAATCAATTTCAGCCTCATGTAGCTCAGCCTCATTAACGTAGGTGATTACTTTGAGCATGTAACCTCTCATTGGGTCCCCTGGCTTCTGCTTAATGTCCTTGAAAGCATTTATAGCTTTCACCTTAACAAAACGAGTCTTTGTTCCCAACATCTCATGTAAATGGTTCATTATGTTTATGGCATATTCCATGCCATCATGTTGCTGCTGCAACATACTAGTCATTGAGAACAATATGTAGCACTTTGCCAGAGCATTAACATCATACCACCTCTTATGATACTCAGTTTCGTTTGGTAGCGAGTGAGGAGTCAGATCAGGGGGTGGTATCTCAAAAAAGACCTATGTGATCTTGTCATAATTCAAATCAATGTTGAGGTTTCTCTTTCACTCCACATAGTTCTCACCATTTAGGTGCATTTGTTAAGTTGAATAGATAATGGGCTCATGATTAAGGGATTGTCTATAAAAATACATTCAATATTAGTAAGCTACTAGCTATTCAATGGACTTTTAAATATAATGCATGTTTGCATGAGCATATTAATTCGTATTTGACGGTCATTCACCTTTCACATTAAGCAACTAACTATTTGCCATGAATACTTATTACAAGGTAAATTGGGACCCTCCCACTTAATTTTGCTACACGGTATCTTCATACTTAGCATAGTTGAGGAACGCCTTTATTTGGCCCATTAATCATCAACATAGCGACTATAGGCAGTTTATTGATAGGTTAATGCTGAGTGTACTAACCAACCATTTCATCTCACCTAGATGTACCACTAAGTATGCTTCTATGGGAAGTCACACTTAATGTTCCACCAAGCAGGACTTATCACTTAGGAAATCCACTCCAGTCATGGTCTAAGTATATGCCCGCTTGTAAGGAGTGACATAAATTCATGACAATGGACTAATAGTTGGAGGCCGTAGCTTCTAGGATTACTAGTACCTTCTCTCACTCAATATTTTAATTAATTAATTAATTATTCTAAGTTGATTTGCCTAGTTTTCTAACAAGCATCTCTTTAGAAAACCTAAATCATTTATGAAGTTGGTTTCCCTTCTAAACTTTTTAGATAGGATTTGTATTAGTAACTCTTACTAATTATTTAGAAATATTATTTATTTAATTCCTTATACATTTCCTAATTATTTTTATACTAACTCGTAGTTTGAAAAATAAACTTAAGTAATTTAATTCACTAATTAGTTACAAGGTAATTTAATTAATTATAACTAAACTCTTTAGTTGGAAATTAATTATCTTTAGCTAAATTATCAATTATGGACCTAATTAATCTCTAACTAATTTATTTAGTTGAAAAATTAAGTCCTATTAGCCATCTTGCTAATTATTCATCTTTCTTATGTTTTATTATTTTAAAACTCTTTTAAAATATAAAACATAATGTATGCATGATCATGTGAAGTTGATTGGCACCTTCTAGTCTACATGACATTTTATAGCATATAACATCACATATTATAAAATTTAAATAAAATACCAAGACCATATTAATGCTCGCCCTAGAAAAGAAAAATAAAAACCTAAACTATTATAGTTATTTTCTTCATTCCTTACATTTGATACACTTCTTGGACTTTGGGATGCCTCCACCAACTTACCATACCTTGGGCCTTAACCATACCTTCCTCTTTAAGCTTGGTCAGGAGGTCCGCACCCCTTTCTTGCGCTTGTCGTGGCCTCCATGTTACAATTGGTGGCCTTTTACCTCTTGCACAACATAATTTTGTAATTTAAAAAAAAAAGTTAAACCAAGAAGGAAACATGACCATATGTGGTCACCCTTCTTGTTACATCCTAAACAATACAAGGAAAAAACTCTAGGGAAATAATATGGTGAATAATTTAATTTAAATCAAAACCAACATGTCAAAGCCATCACACATACAATCATACATTGTAAATGATTTCAAGGTGCCAACCATGCATCATACACACAGATAGCCCTTATTTTTATCTCTTTAGTGAGAAAAATGTTTCTCACATTTTCAAGTATGCTTAGGAAAACATTTGTCCTAAAATAATTCTTTTGTCTAAATTAAGACAACTCTTGTCTTAATGAAGCTATAACCTAAAATGCTATCAATCAAGTTCATCTTAAATTTATTTAAACTTAAAGTGGATTGAATTCTCCAAAGCTGGGTGGGGAATCTATTTGGACATTGGAATTTCTGATCCAATAAACTTGGGATTATTTCGATCTCATTAACATAATCCAAGTTTATTAATCATGAAGTCATTTCACCAATGACTCACTCTTGAAAATTCCTAAAATTACAAAAAGTCAATGTTGAACATTGATTAATCTAATTTAATATGAGAACAGATACTGTCATTCTTTTTATCACTATTCTATATTGGATTCTTTTGTGGTATGGTTTTGATTAGATAATCGAACATTGTCAGAACACATCAAATTTCCAATTAAGAAAGACATACTTTAAAAATTAAAAGTCAAATTCATATGAATATATATATATATATATATATATATATATATATTTATATTTATATTTTAGTGTTACAATGTAACTTTCTTTTAAGTTGGGTCAGTTCCTTTTGTTCCATTGTAACTTTAACTTTGTAACTTTTCTCTTTTCTTCAGTAAAATTTGGGATCATAGAGCTAGCTATCCATGTTTGATCAATTTATCAGTTGTGTCAATTAGATGTTGAAATTTCAACACGCATCAACAACAACTATATATTAACTTGCCGTCATCTTGATATCGTACAAACATAATGTAGTTCATTAGTAGCACAAGTATAATTCCTGATCATGGGCACTAATTACTGACAAAAATTGTCAATAAGGGGTCCTTACTGTCATAGTTTACTACAAACCTATAGTCAACGTAGCTTAAATTATAGCTATATAGGCATAGAGAGTAGCCATGGATGTTTCTTTCCACATGATTAACTCTTTGTATAGGACTTACAGGTAGATTTAGAAGTGAATGACAAAGACAGAGAAAAGAGAAAATGTAACAACACGAAGCAAGAGTCCTTTTCTTGAAAACTGAAAAGTGCAAAGCCCTGTGTTTGTCTTCATGCATGTCATGAAGGAGTAATTAAAATTCTTATTCATTGTGAATTTTACTATATAGCTTAAATCGATTTTCATTACATTTAGCTTAGAACTATTATATGCAAATGGACTAAGAGATTTTCAATAATAAACTATTATTTTATATAAGTATTATATTTACGAACTTTATCCACTTAAATATTACAAATCTTATAAAAATATTAAATGTGGATCGCTAACCTCCACAACTTTATATATATATATATATATATATATATATTAAATACGGTCAAGTTGGGTTGACTTGAGTTTTAAAGTTTTAAGAGAGAATTATTTGGGCATTAAATTCTTATTTAGTGTTTATTATTATTTGTTATATTATTTATCCTTTATAAAAATGATTGTCCAATTATAAAGGATCACTTGTTATAATATAATAACTATTTTCTATAACATAATAAGTGCCAAATAAAAATTTATGGCATATGGAGTGCCTCATTGGCATCTAGAAATAATTTCCCGAAGTTTTAAATAAGATAAGGGGCTGGGTTTAGATTTGAAGTTCAAAATGGGACTAAATGAGGCTTGGACTTGGATAATGATTAGTGTTGGCCCAATTGGACTTTGCTCACCCATTCAAGTATACTAATTCCATAACAATGAATTATGCTTCTTTCATTAAATTTAATTACTTTATGAACACTCAAAATTATATACATTCCCCAATAATATATGTAAAGGGTTAAGTCTCATTGAGTTAGTTAATTTCATGTTTTATATCGCACTTCCTAAACTCTAGCTTGAAACTTACTTAAATATCCAAGAACTCTTGCATTTAAGGGTTGTTGTTGAACACCAAAAGTAAAAGTGTAAAATATGAAGAGGTTAGCATGTCCCAAATTGGCCCAAGGTTATTTACAATGTTTTATTTATTATAGTATAGATACTCTGTCATTCTTTATCAACTACAAGGTTATTTGTATCCACAACATTCTTTGGATGTCTAAGTTATAGTATTGGTTGTGTATGTAGCTTTGATTTATAGTTTTTGGGTGAAGTTGTGCATAGGTTTATGAAAACTAAAAGTTTTAATACAATTGGGCAATTTTCTTGAGGTTGAATCCTATTAAATTAAATCAATTATGCTGCCCAAGATGGAATTCTCTTAAAATTTTGGTTTTTACTGTAATAAATGTAACTATAACAATGTAGCTTGTTGGAGTATTATAGTTTGTTTCTCAATGTAGCTTGTTGGATAATGTTGATCATATATTGTACTAGATTGATGATAAAAGCCTAAGAATTTGATATGGGAAATATTCATTGTAATTTAGAGTTGTTAACACTATGATATATGTGTTTACATAGAAGTGGACTTGGATAATTTGAAAGCCTTCACCTATCATCCTTATGGAGTTTGATGTTAGTTTAGGTATCTAATTCAGTGGTATGTAAAACATACATCCTTTAGTAGCTATTGTAAGAGTAAGGGTACCAATTTTGATCTTATGCTTCAAGCACATCTCAGTTCCATGTTTCCCTCTCTTTCTCATGTAATATCCTCATTTCTTACACTTATTTATCTTCCATCACTTTTTATAAGTATGACTGGTTATTTGGATGGAAACAGATCATACTATGTGTTGATTCAATCAAAATTAATGGGCTAATTACTTATCTATATTCCATATCATGGTGGCTGCAAAATTATACATAAATTAATACAAAGTCTTACATAGTCTTAATGTATAGCTCTATATATTCATGTTTTATTCATTTGTTGTATTTGGCCATGGAGGTTAATTTCTGTAGTCTGATGTGGGGATGTCCACTGTGTCTTGATCATTGTTTGTACTTGGGATTGCTCAATGAATAAGGAAAACTATACCAAAATTTTTATAAATTTTCCCCTACTTCAATCATATGCGTACACTTTAAATTAATCCAATTATATGTCTGCTCGCCTTGAAACACTTGTTTTTCTGTTATCCAATTTGAGGGTTGTATAAAATTGTGACTTGTCTATCCAAGTTATGTGATGTGGTTAGAAGTATCCTTGTAAAATTTTAATTTTATAGATGTGTATTAGAGAAGGCAAATGTCGTTTTTGTAAATTATTAGCTGTTATTAAGAAATTATGAGAAACCTTCAAGAACTCTCATGTATGTTGAATTATTTGATTCAAAAATTATTCATTGTCTTGTTGGGTGTTTAATTTATTTAACTTGAATATTATAGGTTTCTCATCCATAAATTAATGAAGCTCATTTTAAATCGCATCCTTTGGAAGATACACGAGAGAGTGTATTTCGTGAATGAACATTGCATATTTCTGTTTGATATGCTTATGTTAGATGCCAAACTCATAAATGTTTTTCTAAAATTTTAGTTTTGTCTTATTCAAAAGATACTTAAATTTTAAATACCAGATATTATGTATATTGAAATATTATGTTGTTCAATAAAGTTGTATATTTGCACATATTTTTCATAGTGTTATAACAAGTTCAAATATATGTATTAGTTTATTCTAATAAAATATAAGGATTTTTGTGACAACAAAATATGTCATATCAAAAAATGTTTTAGTAACGACAATGTTAATATCGTCACAAAAAATGGTTTCAGTGATGAGAAAGCATGTCATCACAAATAAGGGATTTTCTTATTACAAAAAAATGGTTTTAGTGACAACAATGCTAATGTCGTCACAAAAAAAGGGTTTCAGTGACAACATTAGAATGTCGTCACAAAAAGAAATTTTAGTGACAAGAAAGTATGTCGTCACAAATAAAGATCATTCTTGTCTCATAAAACTACTTTTAAGGATGACATACTTAGGTCGTCACAAAAACTACCTTTTGTGATGATAATCATATGTCATCACAAAAGGTAGTCCTTGTGACTTTATGAAACTCATTACAAAAACTACCTTTTGTGATGCTATTCATATGTCGTCACAAAAGGTAGTTTTTATGATGACAAGAAAGTCGTTACAAAAACTATCTTTTGTAATGATATTCGTATGTTGTCACAAAATGTAGCTTCTATGACGACTTATTTTGGCGTCACAAAATTTGCTTTTTGCCACTACTTATTAATATTGTCACAAATAAATATTTCAGTGACAACTTTGGTCGTCTCAAAAGATGACTTTAGTTACGACTTGTGAAAATTTAGGAAATTGCATGGTCAATAAATAATTTTGTGACGACTATAATCGTCACTAAAGGCACCTTTAGTGATGACATATAGACGTCACTAAATCTATATCTTTATTATGCTCAAAAGTCGTCACAAAAAGTTCACTTTCAGTGACAACTTGATTTTGTTGTCACTAAAAACCTTTAGCAACGAGGTATATGCGACGACTTATAATCGTCACTAAAGGTATTTAGTGACGTCTAAAGTCGTTGCAAAAGCTTTTTTTATTTATTTTGTAGTGTAAGAATTGTAATTCCATTTTTAATTCTAATGGTTTAGAATTTTAAATTTGATACTTGAGCCAATAAAGAATTGCGACATAAAATTATGATTTTAAATTGAATATAGATTTTATTATTTAGATGTGTGAACGATAATTAAGAGTTACAATGAATTATGTTTAATTTAATGAATTTTTTTACAAAATATATTATTATGTTTCTTAATTTAATTGCACTACTTTTACACGAAAAGCCACGTAAACCAAAGAAAAATATAAAATCTCATAAGATTTCATTTTAAAATACAATATCTTTAAAAAAATCCCAACAAAAATTTATTCAATAATTTTTTTGTAAAAATGTATAAAATACGTTTTGCATTATATTATAACATCCATTTTTTCTTATCATTTTTCTCTTTTATGTCATGCCCTAATTTATGGTAATGCGATCGACATAGAAATGTTATCATATGGGATCCTATAAGTTACCTATGCAAATGCAGTATAAGACACATAAAAGTATTAATTTAACCTATGCACATGCAAATTAAATATGGAAATCTTACAAGACTTTGAACATAGTTTCCCCAAATGCTTCAACATCCCTATGAATACATAACAATCATAAGGTGGACAAAACCACCATGAAATCATAACTTGACCTCCATGGCCAAATGTAAGACCTCATACAACACTTACACTTTTATAACCAGACTTGACAACATATGCAGTACTAAACCAAAATTCAATTTATTAACATAAACACTAGTCACATCATAACAAGATGGACTATATAAATTCCTAAGCCAACTGTCCGTGATATCAAGCCTTACTCCATTTGTTCCCCAATAAGGCCTACCAAGCTCTAATGATAGCTTGGTAGTCAGCACAAATTAACTTGAAAGACAAAAGGAAAAGAGGAAATTGAGTCATATAGATTATTGAAAAGAAATTTCCTACTTGAGGGTAAGTATCATACAAATAATTCTATGCCCGGTTTTTAAATTAAAGTATTTTAAGGACTAATATTTATATTGTAAGTTCAAATGTACCTGTGAAAGCCCATGGTCTAAAACATAATTCTAATTACCTTAGAACTCATATCAATTCTAAGATTTGTTAGACAGTGAATCACAAGTAAAGAAACAACATAATACCTTAATACTCATATTTACACGATATGCATATCAATTTGGTAAAATGTATGTCTTCCATATAATTTACATATGGAACCTTTAGGCAAGAAAATGAAGAACTCCATGCAATTATATATGTATAAACATTAATGACTCGTGCCTATGAAATCCATGTATTCATGCTCATGAAATCCTTGTGTTTGTGCTTGGGGAAAACATACAGCTATACTTATGAAACCCATATGAGTTATGCTTGTAAAATATAGGTAACCATACTTATGAAACCCATGGGGTTATACCATATGAAATGCATATGATTTATGCTTGTGAAATCCATATGATGTATGCTCATAAAATACAACTCAGTAAAAGAAAGATCTTCATATTCTTATACTTATAAAAATCATTTTTGAGGGGATAGATCCAATGCTTCTTCTCACACAGAACTCTTCCATATGCATGTGATCATCAACTAGAGCAAGCTTCATGGATGGAAAAGAATCCATGTGCCCATACCATATGCCCCACCTTATGCCTCCCAATAGTCCATGGATCTCATTTGTAGCTAGGTGCACCTAGGTTACCTTATGAAAGATACCAAGAATCCACCCAAAAAGGGTTTTCATATGTATGATGTAAAATAGTTTCTTTGTAATGAAAAGATCATATAAAATGAGAAAACAACAGTCATATTATATTTATAACAACCTTGTAAAAATAGAAATAACGATTCAAAATATTTCAATGTCATATTCATGAACAATGATAGTCAATTGAATATTTATGTAACAAGTATAAGACACAGCATTGACAATCACATATTTGAATAGCCAATGTCATATGCTAGCTCTAAACAACTTCATGTCATATTTTACAAGGCAATCAATATGTTTACTTCATGAAGTTTTTATACATATACTTTGTTACCTAATTATATCCAAGCATATCTAATGATATCCCTCATACAATAGCTATTAGTGACTAATATGTGATAAGTGCTTATTTTGCCATATTTTTATGTTGAGTTCTCTTGCATTTGATTGCTTTGTTCTTGAGTTTCTTTTGTTCTTAGCTTTATTTTATGTTTTTAGGTGTTTTGAAGTGGAAATTCAATAATGAAAAAGAAGTGATTCAAGTTGGGCAAGATTTGGAACAAGTTGGAAGCAAGTATATGTGAAAAAGAGCTCAAAACATTTAATTTCATGTCCAAGTCATAACTCTCAATGCCGACTACCTTAGTGCTCAAAATTGAAGAAAATGTGTTCCAGCCTAAGAGTTCAGCACCCTAGTGGTCTGAGACAATGCTGTGATACCCAAAAGAATTTTTCCAGCACCACCAAGGTTAGAGCCGCAGCTCTGGTGAGCTAGTACCGCAGCTCGTGCCTCCATTGAAGGTGGGTGCTGCAGCGCCCACAAGCTAGGGACACAGCACTCAAGATTGTGCCCCTAAATATGATTTCAACGGTTGGGTACTACAATGCCCAAAAGACAAAGCTTCAGCACCAGTGTGCACTGAACACTTTGAAAACCCATTTGCCCACTTCATTTCATCATTCTAACTTCTAAAAACTTGAGAGAAACCTTAGAAGAGAGGAGGAGAAGAAGATGAAGGCTGAAGGGAGTGATTTTGGAGGAGATTCATCCACATGCAGTTCTTTAAAGTGTTTTCTCTTGAATGGTTGTCTATGTTATTCCAATTGATTTGTTCATGATTATTGCTTGGTTTTGTTTGGGTAGCCAACGAAATGAGCAAGGTAATCATCTAGTGCTAGGATAAAGGACTGAATATGTAATAGTTGATTCTCTTATTCACAAGTACCAATGTGTAATCCCAAAGAACTATGATGTGAAGCATAACATAGGTTAAATAACCTAAGCTTTTGAGATTATTGCCTCAATTAACCTATCTTTCTCACCTTCATGCTTTCATTGAATTAAATAAAGAGAGCTTATCCTAAATTGTTCATTGAATAGGGACTAAATAGGGAGTGTTTTTTATTTAATGATAAAGTATGGAAAGATTAGGGTAGCATAGCTTGTTGCTATCTACAGTTCATAGTTAGGATAGATAGTTAGGAGCATTGTCATGTTTATAGTCATAATGAGTGATTGTCTATGATCACTTGCCAGTGTTCAAGGGTAAAGAGTGAATCCTCAACTATAATTCTCATATTATCCTGATTTTCTCGCTATTTGTTCTGTTTCTTGTTTACATTGCTTACATTTGCATATACCTTTGTTTTAAAGTCCTTTGTTCTCAACAAAGCCCCCTTTTACATCCATCATACTGCAAGAATATATTTGTGAGTCTCCACTTGAAAAGCAATCAAATTTAGGTTTCATTGACAACGTTTGAAGTTTCTATTTGGTAATAGATCACTATGCATTCAATCTAACTAAACACTTATGGCAATACAAGATATTTCCTCCATAAGAGGTTGCAACGAAATGATTTCTTATTATCTATTTTAGAATATAATACACTAATACATATGAGATTCAAGACCATATTACTTAAAGAATATCTCACCACTTCAATAATACTTTTAACGCATTCTAGAGGTCTCAAGATTCCCTCAAGCATAGTAGTTGTCCAATGTAAATTTACATATAATATATATCATACTATAATTTATTTCACTTTCATGGAGGATGATATCTCTTAGCAGAGAAAAAGCATTCAGAACTTCCACTTTTAGAGTACTGATATTTGGTGAACAGGGATGTAAATCATAAAATTTCATGATTAATATTCTCACTAGGTATTCAGAAAACGAAGATGGGAAGAGGAAACTAAAACTCAGCAAATGGCCTTGGTTGAGTAGAATTCAAAATGAACATAAAACAAAATTTCCACAACTGGAATTTAACAACCAAGAACGAAACTTTAAACAAGGAACCCAATAGAACTTCTCAATTTCAGAAATAGGATCTATTTCAACTCAATGTGGCTTTGAATTTGCTAAAGAATTCCTAGGAATGAAGTATCAAATTAGAATTAATAAAACAAGGTTTTCCTTATCAGAATATATTTTCCAAATTTACCAAGAATCAAGGAGCAACCTAACCCACATTCTAGCTTTTATTTACTCACAATATTCCCAAAGCAGATTTCTAATATAATTCAGTCCAACTAGAAAACCAAATTTCTAAATATAATTAAAATTTTTAAAGAAAATAGAGAAGATGCAAAACATCATCAAGATTCTAACTTCGATTGCGATTAGTTCCAGAAATAGGATAGATTCACACAATCCGTCAAAATACTAATTAAGATGAAATGTCCTAAAATGTCGTTACAGAATTGTAAACACCTGATTTTGTCCAGGTAATTTTTAAAATTTAGAAAAATTAAAAAAATACAAAAAATAAAAGAAGAAAAAGAAACAAAACAAAAATACTTTGCAACCCAATCTTTTTTTTTTATTTATTGTAAGTCCATTTCCCTTCCCCTTAACTCAATTTCTTTTAAGCTCAACATTACCTAAACTAACCCAAATCTTTAACCAAATCTTTTAGCCAATTTCCTTCTTAACCTACCCATCTAACCCATACCCATAAACCCAACTCATAACACACTTCTTCATTTTAACCTAGCCTCCCTCACTTTTTCCCTCTCACTTTTCCCCCCTTCTTCACCCACTTTCTCTTTTTCCCATACACTCACCTATTCTTTTTCTCATCTCTTTCATTCCTTCATCTCATCCATCCAAACTCTCTCTTTTCTTTTCTCTCCATGGATTTTGTTTTCTTTTTCTTTTTCGATCTCTTTCACACACACAAAAACTAGCTTCCTTTCTTCTTTAGACACACACACCCCCTTTCTCATTTTCACTATTTTTTTTAATTTCCTTTCTTTTCATTACCTAAATTTAATGTTGTATTTTGGGTGGTCTTAAAAGGAGAAGTGTGGACATGAGATAAGGAGAGTTGGTTCTCATAATCATCATAGAGGTAACCGTTTTTTTTTTTTTATCCTTGGTTGATTTCTTTTCCTTCCAACTTTTTTTTTGTTTACATTTTTTTTATGAGAACAATAATGTGTAAATTTCTTGGATCCAAGATTTTTTGGAATGATCCATGAGCAAAAGGGTATTTGCTTGTTTCAAATCTCACTATGTTATTTTTTTAATATGTTTTATTATTTGAGTT
>JASKGM010064771.1:2016-17146 GCA_034509205.1 Ceratonia siliqua
TACAGTAAATGCACTCGTACTCTTAGAATACTTGCTAGTAAAATTATTTATTTAGAGCTTACTCCCCTGCTTCCCACACAATGGGCGGTAGGGGAGTTTTAATATATTTTAATATATTTTTTTAATTTTTTTTAATTTTTTTTATTTTTTAAAATTAATTAAGTATTTTTTATATTATACATTTTTTCAAAATTTTTTAATATGTTTTAATTTTTTTAACTTAACAAATAAATAGTAAAAAAAATTATGGATGAATAGTATCAATAATACAACAAAAAATTTCAAAATATGTTTAAAAATTCTTAAAAAAATATGATATAAAAAATAATTAATTAATTTTAAAAAGTAAAAAAAATTAAGAAAAAAACATAAAAAAACGAAAAAGCAAAAAAGTAAAATTTTGAGTGTAGTTGTAGGATAATCATATCCGATTTATTTATAATAAAATTTTTTCTTACAATATTTTAAATATCTTTCTATAACAAACGAAAAAATACCAACCTCATTTAATCCAAATTTAGATTTGGTTACCGTGTATTATGCTTAGGTAAATTTTCAAATATAATAAAAAATAAATATTTGCCAATTAGGACATGTTGAATTTTTGTAAAATAAACATTTATTGAATACACATAATTATTTAATTTTACAAACTAATTATCTTCCCAAAAGTAATTGTAATTAAATGATTTAGTTCAATTTGAGGCCATGTAGTCCCTGGCTTTGATATTTTCCCATCTCTATTTACATATTTTTCAATTAATAAGTTTCCATATATTCCAAAAGTTCCTCAATAAAAAAGAGAATTTCATTTGTACCCTACACGTGGTGCCATGAAAAATTAATTTTTTCCTATATATAAGGAAAATAGAAAGTAAATATTTATACCAAAAAAAGAAAATAATAAGTAAATATAATAATAGAAAAGAAAAATATAATAAGAAAAAAGAAAGAAAGAAAGGAAAGAGCGAGGCAATATATCTTCCGTTAATAGGACGTCTTGGTGTTTTTTTTTCCCCTTGGATCTCCGTTTCTTCAAAACCCTAATTCTACCAAATTCAGTTTGAGCCTCGAAAAACCTATCTCTCTCTCTCTTTCCCCCCTCTTTCCCTCTCTAACTTCTCAACGTTTCGCCATTCAACCGCGATCTCTCTATCAATCGTCAACGCTATTTTCTCTATAGGTTGGTTCATCTCATCTCCATCTTACTCCGCATCTGACTGAATTCTCTTTTTGGTTTTAATGCCCTTATATTCCGCTTGATGATCTTTTTGGAATTAGCCGCTTTATTGATTGTCGGAGAATGAAAATTTCGCTTTTGGTTTCGGTGTCGGTGTCAGTTTTTTGGTATAATCATTTGAATTCAGTGATTCGAATTCCGCATTCTGGGTTATCGAATTTGCTGCATGGGAATTGGGAATTTGGGCTCTGTTTGGATTGGTTTTGTTGACATGGGCAAAGTATGATGGATCCTTGAGGCTTATGGTGGTTCTTATGTTTTCTTATTCTCCTTCGATGATTGCGGCCTTTTAATCTTAGGGATTTTAATCTAATGTGGATTTATTGGTTTCTCTTATTATGCAACCACTGGCCATTTGTTTATTTTCTATAGAAAGCAATTTTCGGGGTTTGAATGTACATACTTTATTTTGGGAAACTGTGCATCGTGGTTGATTGCCTGAAATTTAAGAAAAGGGGACTGGTAACAGTTCGGGCTGAACATTGTTGAGTTTGAGTTACACTATAAGTTTCTGTATCTATGTCTATCTGCTGTCTGCTGTCTGCTTTTCGGAATATCACTATTTTCTCTTTTTGCTACTAATTAGAAGACTATCATTGAATGTTGCGTTTGACTTGAGATTCTTTGCATTAGAAAGTCCAGTTCAACCTTTGTTTTTTGATAGTGCACTCCTGCTTTTGTTTTTTGTTTTTTTTAAGTACAAGCAATTCATGTTCAATGTGAACATGAGTGGAGAGGACTGCATATCATTTAGTTAAACTTGGGCCTCATTCTAATTATGCATAGTTGTATAATCCTAATTCATATCTTAATGCTAATAGAGGAATGGAGCTTTAGAGGAAGAATCTGTTAATAATATATAAATATCTAAAAGGGGAAGGTAGAATTTGGACTAACGTGATATGCTAACAGGTTTTCATTATATAGAAAATATGAGACTCCCAATATGTAAGATCTGAAGTGTGTATGAGAGTAATTTCAGACGTACCTGATGCTTATTGAGCACATATGCATACAGTTATCTGTTGCATTAAAAAGTTTTGATGCTGATGTTATTACTCTTTTTTCTGTTTAAAGAACAACCAAACTCTTGGAAGATGGATATATTATGTCTGTAATGTTAACTTCTAGGTTAATTATGTTGAACAGTAGAAGATATGGAGGAATATTAGATGGGCAAGCCATAGTTGAAAAACATTATATTTCTTTCAGTTGATTGTTTGAATTTTTGTTGTAATGTCAAGCTTTGTTGTTCTGAATTGACTGACACATGATATCTGGGGAGGGGGACTGATGCCTATGAAAGTTTGGACAAGAGTTCAGGTAGAATTTAATGTTGTTTTGGAGGTAGAAACTAGAAAGTTTCTTCATCTATATTTAGTATGGTGTGTGGATGATCACTGTTAAACATTTCAGCATTCCATGTTCTGGCTTTGGGTCAGTCATCAGTTCTGGTGCATTGGGAAAGTTCAATTCCACAAGTTTTAATTACAGCAGGCAAGTTCATGTTGAAAACTGAAATTGAAGGGGAGTGGTGGTGAGTAAATTGTTGGTTAAATTTCAGGCCTGATTTTAGTAAGTGTGGATATGCAATAATGATACAGGTTTTTATGCTAATGAGCAATTGTGTATTAGAAGAAGAATAACTGTTGATATACGTATCTTGGGGGATGCAGAAGTTACTTGTAGTTGTCTAGTTGATGTGTTAGTATGTCTTAAATTTTTAGAAAATGCCATGTCTTTTAAAGATATATATGATCTTTAAGATATATGAGATTCGTTTCAGAGAGTGCTGGCTTGAGCTCATATCTGTAAAATTTACATATATGTTGCATATCTACTAGTCTGTAATGTTGACACTATATTTTTTTTTCTCAAGCACATTCATTCAAGATACAATTATATCTGCAACTGTAACTTCTGTGTTGAATCTGTTGATTATGTAGAACAGTGGAAAACACGGAGGACTGAAGAACATTAAATGGGCACTAAATTAGTTGCATTGGATATCTTGCAGCTGGTAATCTAAAAATTTGGGTTTTTTATGTTTCTCATGATATACTAACTTGAATGTGGAGGTGGGTGAGTTATATGTAGCTGATCATATGTCCTACTATTTCAGGACATTATCTTTGTATTGTAGCAGCCTTTTGCATGTTGTTTGTCTTTGTTTTACTAGAAAAATACTAGTGCACCACTTCCAATGTTGGTTGAGGTGGTAGGGTATGTCTGTTAAGATCTTCTGCATTGCAATTAATTTTCTTTGGTTTCTACTGGATGTACTTTATTGCAGCAAACTGTGTAATGCCTTTTGCATCTGTAGTTGATTTGTAGTTTTTGGGGTCTGTAACGATTCTTATAGTAGAGGTTCAGTTGAATTTGCAAACATTTAATGGTCAGAAGGTGGTGCCCCCTAGTGGTTACTGTGTGCCTCCAAAGTAGTTTGATAAGTTTTTCCTGACTTGTGAGAGATGCATGTTGTTTTCATCCCTGTAAATGTTTGTAATAGTCAGTTTTGTGTTGACAATCTTAAAGCTCTAGTTATTGCGTATCTAACTATCTATCTAGTACAGTGGGGTCTATCTTGGTTGATGTGTGATATATTAGGTTGCGGTGCTGAATTTTCCGTTGAAACATAATAAACATAGAAGGTACAGTTGGTTATGTAGAGCAGTGGAGCATAATCAATTGTGTGTGTGTGTGTGGTATTTCAAATTGTGTTAACATGCAGTTATTGGTTTGACTAGTTCCATTTTTTATCGTTGTTCTTTACAGTTTGATTTGATATACTTTAAACTAGGGTATTGCTGTTAGTTTTGTTCTCTTTTCCTGCGTCAACAAGGTTCAACCAAAATGAAAACTAACTTCCTTGACCTGGTAACTAAGGATAACTTTGCTAAAATAATGTCATGCTTCTGCTTTTTTTTTTTTTGTTTGGGCTTACTACGAAGATGGTTATTAGATGACAATTAGTGATTTCCTTTTTGGGGAAGGGATTCTGGAAGATTTGATATGTGTTACCAACATTAGACTCTTATACTTCGTGTTCCACTGTCTTTTTCCTACCTGTTAGTGCATGCTCTATAGCAAATAAATCCACGCACATACAGTTGTTGATGTTAACAGACTGTTACGTAGATCTTCCCTGATAGATGTACTATTTGTTATATGTTATTTGCTCATTCTGTGTTAAATTTAATAAAATAAAACTCTAATTTATATTTTTCATTGTTGCAGGGACTTATTTGCATTTTAGCGATATGTCTCCTGCATCACGATCTAAGTCCAAAGACAAAAAGGGGGGCAAGGAAGCCCAGAAGGCTTCTGCAAAGCCTCCAGGATCTGGTAATGCAGGTACTGGTTTACCAGCCAGTGCATATAATCCGTTGTTGGGAACATTCCATACTCTTGAAATGTCACCAACAACGTCTACCTCACCAATTCATTCTAATGGTCGTTTCCGGAACATAGATGAGACGGATGAGCAAGCTGGGGGCTCAGTGGTAGCTGGTGTTGAGTATGATTCTGTTTCTAATAATGGTAGTTGGTCTGGTGAGTCAGAGGACCATAAAGAGAAAGCTTCGAATCTCCCTGTCCGACTGGATGCGGTACCAGGAGCTGATAATGACAAGCGAGAGAAAATTCGCCAGAAGAATGAGAGAAAACATCAACGTCAGAAGGAAAGGCGAGCTCAAGAATTGCATGAGCGTTGCAGTGGCTATCTTATGTCCAGGAAACTTGAGGGACTTGCTCAACAGCTTGTGTCAATGGGATTTTCTCATGAACGGGCAACAATGGCACTAATATTGAATGAAGGAAGGGTTGAGGAATCTGTAGCATGGCTGTTTGAAGGCGGTGAAGAAACAGATGAACACAAGGATAAAAACATAGGTGGGGGTAATTTGAAAATTGACATATCAGAAGAGCTTGCTCGAATTGCAGATTTGGAAACCAGGTATTGTTGCTCAAAACAGGAGGTTGAAAGAGCAATTGTTGCTTGTGAGGGTGATCTTGATAAGGCTGCGGAAACCTTGAGAGAATTGAAGCAGGATCCACCATCTGGTCCTCCAAAGCCAGAGGAAACTGGTGATCCTCCTGCTCTTAATAATGGTAAGCAGGCAGGAGTTGCTACTCAGATCTCAAGGCCACAAACAAAACCCGATCTTTCTCCCAATCAACTTAAAGATGAAAAGGATTTTAACTACACAAAGTCAGCAGTTATGATTGGAGGATCTTCAGAATCCAGTAATAAAAATGTGCAGCCTTTAAAGAGAATTCAACCCAAGTCAGAGTGGGCAAAGTCCCAACAAGCTACCATTCCAGCTGATAAGAGGTGGCCAAGTGGCGGATCTAATTCTTCTGTGTCTTATTCATTGGCATCACCTTTGCAGGTGTCACCCCCACCTGCTAAGACTGAAGTTCGCTATATGACTGTGGGAGGTGATTATAAGCACCTACAACCTGGAACAGTTAGGGAACCGGTAGTTGTGATGCAGCGGCCCCAAACTGTAAATGCTAAGCAGGTTCCGGCCACAAGCATGAGTTCATCTCCTCCTGGAATAGCTGCTAATTGGTATCCAACTAACAGCGTAGAACTAATGAGGTCCAATGGCTTTTTATCCCGCCCTCCTAGCAGTAGAAGCCTCAGTCCAAACTATCTCAGTTCAAATCAGATGTACCACCAACTTGAGTATCAACCTCAGCAACAGTTTGTCTCTGGAAGCAACCATTCAGTAGATCCTCAAATAAATGGCCGAGGGAATAGCATATGGAATAGAACAGGTGCGTCTCCAACGCTTGCTGCTGCTTCTTCTCTAGGACTCTTCTCTGGGTTAGGATCAGCTGCCACATCAGGGGCATCTTCTCCGGTGGACTGGAGCACTGGTGGGTCAATGCAGTTTGATTATACCAACATAGACTGGTCCTTGGATAGAGGCTTATCTTCACCAAGGTCAAATGCGTTATGGATTGGGCTTTCACCTTTTACAAAGAGTTCTCATATATATGACTCAAATTCTTCTGCAGTGGTTGCTCAGCCATCAATGAGATCTGTAGCCTCAAATGGGAGAATTGTTCCCATGCCTGGATTGCCAGATGGTGGTCTAGGATCTGCTGAAACTTCTGCTGCTGGTTCTCGGGAGTGGAGTTCTCCATTTGAAGGGAAAGATCTTTTTAGCTTACCGAGACAGTTTGTTTCTTCTCCTTCTCTGTAGAATGAGAGGAGAGAAAATGAATGAATAAAATGGAAGAAAGACTTTAGAATGTGTGTGGATTTGATGTTGGTTCTAATGATGCTACAGTGATGATGATTGTTGGTGGTAAGCTTTCAGTGGGAGGAACAAGCATCTAAGAATCCTTTTCTTGCTCGTCTGACATGCATACTAACTTGCACAGAATACACATTCACACCGACGCCCTATTCACCCATACCAAATGATCCAAACGTAGTTGCAAGAGGTAGCATGCCTCGACATTTTTTAACAAGAATAGGGGGCTATTCGGTAGATGAGTTTAAAACTTGGATCTATAATACCTATAATTAAAAAACAGTCAGAAATAACGAATGAGTGTGTGACTCATTAGTATTACTAATTTTGAAGTCAGACTTAAATAAGTATTCAAAATAGGTTATTTTTGCTTTTTGGTCAAACATGAGTAATGTCATTATAATATTAAGCACTATGCGAGGAAATAAGATATAGTAAGGTTCACATCTTCAAAACAAACTAATTAAGTCTACTTATATAAGAAAATAGTACATGAGAAAATGAGACAACATTTCAAAGAAACTGTTACTTAAATTGCACAAGTAAACATCCATACGACACATCAGTGAAAACAACACATCTCGCATTCCTCTTTTTTGGAGGGATTTGTTTGAGAAAAAGCCTTCCATTTATAGGATATGAAAAATTTTGTTGCAGATTATTTTTGAGGTGATAATAATTTAGTTCATTTGCACATAACTAGCCCAATATATTATGGCAAACTCATGGTGGCCATCGCTATCCAATGAGAATGGTAGAAGACTAATGTAACAAATAAGTGGGTTAACTCAAACAATTTTTTAAAATCAAATTTAGATGCTCGTGGCAGAATTAACCTTGTAGCTTCAAGTATGGTGGGTAACCAAACTGAGTCCGTCATGGTACTTTTCGAAGTTATGTTCTCATTTCACAAATCATCAAACGTCCTGTTTACAACATAAATTCCAGTAGATATTATATTATTTTCTTTAATTCTCCCTGTTCACGAGAAGGCACATAGCGGAACATGAAAAATCATTCTGTACCCTGAATTCATGTCTATCAAAATAGTCCAACAAAATTTCTTCAAATTCACAGCTTTGTAATCTTAACAAGCTCCCCAATGTATACATATTCCTCTTGTGAGCTGTATCTCAATCTTGTTTTTGTAAGTGAGGATGCAATCATGCTGCCAAGGGACAACATAACCGTCCTGTTAGGATAATCTAGATCATTTGTGTGAGATCAATCAACCATGATCTTTTAAAAAAAAAAATTTTTAAAAAAATAAAAAAACTTTTTAAATCGTGATGGAACATTCAAAAACAAATGGTCACAATTAAACTGAATCATCATGTCACAGAATGCCACATGATATTCGTATCCTGTTCCTACTTTGTGCATCAATTTAGCATTATACATTATAAGGCACAAAAACTTTGAAAAAAATATCTATGTCAATATTTGACATGTGTTGAATAATTGTATCAAACATGACTGAACACTTTAAATTATGTTGTCACAAGTTCCATGTCATGTCCGGCGTCATGAGTGTCCATGCTTAGATTATACATCTTTCTTTTGGATGATTTTCATTCCATGGTTCAAGAATTCCATAAATGCTACTTAAGTAAAAACTTCCTCTTCTTACAAAACAGTGCCAACCATTTAGCTCTTTTCCAAATGATTGCATTTAGCCTATGGAAGATTAGTATCATTTTCAAGTCGTAGCAGTTAAAGCAGAAAAAAGCAGCATAGCTTAAGTTTTACATCATTAAATGATGCAGAAAATATAAAACCACAAGAGGCTAATGGAAAAAGACAAAAAGAACAATGCAGATAGCATTACTATCTTATTATCTTACAAGATAATAAATTAATCAGACTGGGAAAAATCGGACGGAGGAGTAGGATTTGAGGCAGGTTCTTTGTACCACTGGTTAGCCTCTCGAGTGAGAAAATAGGCATCTGCAGTTGGAAAGTGTTGGGTGAGAAATCCCCAATGGGACAATAGGAGTATAGGACCAAATCTATTATTGGAGGAAACATCTAATCTGCCAAAATTAAAAGGAGGAAATTTTTTGCTCCAATTTAATTTTGTGAAATTAGAATATGCTTTTATTAGAACTTAAAATAAGGTTCAATGGATGAATCATGTGACATTCAGTGTTTTGCAGATGTGCTAGCTTGTTAAATATTTGCTATTGACTTAAAAATGCTAAGCTGGAACTGATAACTACGCTTTCTCATACTCCATTCCCATCTTCAACAGGGATAAATGAGATAAAAGAATAATACTAGTCCAAAAATAAAGGTCTCTGGAATGACTAATCACTTCATCTTTTCACCAGTTGCAGTATCCCACGTACAAACCATAGAAAGTACTTATATTTTTTAAATAAATAAGCTAGCAGACAACACAATCTCATTAATTTAATTGAGAGAAGCAGCTTCCTTTCAATTAAAAGTAGCCACTGAAAAGGATAGCATCTTTGTGTAATATAATGCTAAACAAATAAAATTAGCAGATTTCACATGCTAAACACACTCCCCATTTTCCTAAATAATTGTTGCAGCCATTTACCTGACAAGAATACATCTTGGTATGTATCTTCATCATAAACAAATTGTGGAGGATCTGGCGAACCAACCCCAACAATAGTGCTTCCACTGTAAGAGTTACATTAAGAAAAGAGATATATGAGACTAATGTACGTTTTAAAGTCAAGGTTCTGTCTTAAAGCCAGAATTGATCAAATTGATGGTTTCATTTGAAGTTGGACCTGAAATGACACAGAAACCACCACTACTTCTACCAAACAAATGTAGCAGAGATATAAAAGGATATAGTGACAAAGGAAATGCAGTCACAAGTGCAACCACTACAGAAGGAAGGGACATCTAGAAATAAGGACACTTCTCCATTTTATGGCTTATTATATCAATAGTTCCTAAAACTTTCTGTTCTACAACTGTGAATTGTATTTCAGACCGTCAGTGAGATGCTACTAGTACTACAGGAGAGCCTGTATTTTATATATTTAAAAAAATTTACTGTTGTCTAACATCCACTTGGAAATAAGGAAAAAGGTATACAAATTACTGAGAATTTCTCCAAATGTTTGAACTAATTAGATGCCTTGCTATGTAGATCTAGCATAACACACACCAACAGATTCCATCTTACCAGCAGAATGCAAGGAAAAGAGGTTCAAGGATTCTTCCAATGATTTCATAAACAACTTCGCCAAAATCATGGGGGATTAGATTCAGTTTTCACCAATGACTATTTCTTTGCTGTAGTAACATACTATCTCCAACATGGTACCAGACGTTAGTTACTTCTGACCCTAAGATTTGGCTGTTTCTTTTGTTGCTTATATTATTTCTGTTTTTCTGTCCTTGTTTTAATTCTATTTTTTGGGTCCATGTGTAATTCTGTTAAGCTTCACATGTATAATCGGATACCTTTCCTGTTAACCTAAACTTCTAGGAG
Source organism: Ceratonia siliqua (assembly GCA_034509205.1). NCBI lineage: Eukaryota > Viridiplantae > Streptophyta > Magnoliopsida > Fabales > Fabaceae > Ceratonia > Ceratonia siliqua. Next base: position 11,999 of record JASKGM010064771.1, read on the forward strand.
GATTTCTTTAACACAGTATCAAAAGTGGTAGTTTAATTGTCCCTGCTCAAGTTTCGATAATCTCCTTCCCCTGTGGGACCTCTCTCCCCCAACCCCAGATTGAATTCAAGGTTGCTGGGTGACTATGTTGGATTGGTGTTTTAATTTGATTTATGTGGCATGGACGCAAAATCAGCCAAAGGACATGATATGCAGATAGAAGTACAGAAGATGAGATATAACTTTTGACCTGCCATTTTGTACTTTCCAATATTCTATCAAATAAATCCATTTTAAATGTTCAAGATGAGCCTTAGTTCATTTACTGGAAGTTAAAGAATTTATCAGAATGGTTAAGGGATCATCTCTATGCCATACTGGATGCTTGTCATCTCCATATCCAGAACTCAAATTTAAATTTCGCGTAACTTGGCCTCAACTTGATCCAGAAATGTCTAATCTTACAGGGATGAATTTTCAATGTGTTGCATGTGTCTGTTTGATATTTGACATGTCACATGGGAGGTTTTATAGAAATAAGTTCTAATCCCTATTTCCAGTCAACTAACAAGCAATCCATAATCCACTGGTTCACATGGCTTGGTTAACCAAACCACTCATAAGTAATAAGTATGTACTATTAAAGCAGGATATTGCTGATGTTATATGGAATTCATGATTTTATCTTAATCATGAGTCATTTTTACCTAAAACATGATCAGGTGATTGAAAACAACGGTAGTATTGTATATAACTTTAAATTGTACTGAAATTTTAAGAATATTTAGTATTGGCAATGCAAAAAGTCAAACACACAAGAGAAAGACAAAGTGTATGTGTGTGTGTCTGTATGGATTTGAATGTATACCACTATATCTGTGTGTGTGTGTGTTTATATAGATTTGAATGTGTATCACTATATATGTGTGTATGCGTGCGCGTGCCAGTGATCTCTAGCAAGTGCATTGACTTTTATGAAAATGCCAGACTAGAAATTAAAGAATATTAGGTTTTCCAGCTTTTACACCTTCCAGACATAAAAACAGCATCATATTCTCCTCGACCAGCTTGAATAATCCGCTGCTTCAGTCTTTTAAGAAACGGGAGAACTTCAAATGCTGGAGGTTCTGAAAAGGAAAAAGATAGAACACAATAAAAGGAAAATTTAAAAGCTAATGAATTAAGTAAAAGCACGTTCAAGCATCAGAAGAGTACCAACTTCAACTTTGTATTTTGATTCTTCTACATGTAAATCAGGACTAAATAGTCAAAACTTAGACAACTTCAATATTAGAATGGGTTGATTTTCAATTAATGTGAAACGTACCATAACAATTCATCATTAAAGGGCATACTTAAATATTTTATGCTGAGTTGCACTTCAAATTCCTTAATCAAAATAGAAGTTCAAATCAGACCTGTTAGATTACCTCTACAATAGATTCCTCATGCAATTATGTAAAAGGTGAGTTCAACAAGTTCAAATTAAGATGTACAGCAAAATTGAAGAAAACGGAAAAGAAAAGAAAACTACAAATACTCAGCAAGAAACATACCCAAATCATTAATACAAACATCTTGTGATATTCCATTACTTGAGATCTTTTCCAGCAGTGTTAATGGGTCAACATTACTCGTCTGTTCCAACCGTAGACACTGTATCGTTGGAATTTGTTAAAATTTGTGACTTTAAAAGCTTAGGGGCAAAGTATGGTTTGGTAACTGTACTCAGGAATCTCATACCTTGTATACTTCTGCTGTTGAACATGCTTGTTGAGGCTTTATGAGAACCATTGGAGTGTCCAAAGGTACTGGTGGAGGAATATTCTGAACAACCTGTTCAAACCAAAGAAAAATTCTTGAATGAAATTTAATGGATTATGAAAGGACATTGAGTAAGTCCAGCTACCTGCAGAAGGATGGCTGGGTGGCAGTCCCATAAATGACTGAGTCAGTTCTTGTTATAAATATCCAACAAAATAATTGAACATCCCCACATTTAAATGATAAGGGACATGCATTTCCCTTCCATTCCATGACATAATGATCTGATGTCTTCTACTACTGAAATGCTAAGGTTTTCAGGACCAAGGATCAATCCAGGTGAACTGAGTCCAATTAATAATACTATACACTAGTATCATCTTTGGGTTTATTTATAAATCTTTAGTTATGTGAGGCCTTACCCTAATATTCATAGATTTATCTTGCTGATGGAGGTATGCTTACTCTCGTGTATTAAAAATTTTACATTTGAGAAGACACTACAACTTGGCACTGTCAATTTGCATAGGAATAAAAGCACACAAAAAAAAAAAATGGATAAGGCTGCTTATGGGGAAAATGAACATGATCAGCTTACACACGTGGTCAAACAATCACATGATGTTAGCTGGGGAAATCAATGAAGAGCATCCAGGATAATTTTGCAAAATTTATCTGTTTCAAGGGATGAGATGGTTGCAGGTTCTATTTTGAAATTTGAATTTTAAGCTGATATATGTTAAGTCAGTCTATCCAGATTTGGTTTCAGAACAAATGAAAAAAAAGATTTCTATTGCAGTTATAATTCATATGGATTGCTCCAAAGGATAAACATTGTCAGACATTCATCTTTTGAAACCTCTCTGGGATTGGCAGGTTGAATCAGTTTGAAACTTTATCACATTTCATTGGCTTTATGGATGCTTTTGGCTGAAAGATGAATCGGGGGCTGTATTTGATCTAGAATCGTTTTACAGACAGCTGCATGGTGACAAGTGAGATGTTTTTTCCTTTTGGCTTCTTTTGGTAGAATGCAGTCCTTTTAAAAGGAATAATGCTAGTAGCACAACTCTTAGATGCACAAACCTGTACACCTGTACATGTGGTGGCATATAGTTTAAGAGAAAAAAAGTTCAAGCAAGGTCACCTGAACTCAGATGCAGCCACCTAGAATGTGGCGCAGGTTTGAGCATTTACAGTTGTGCAACTGCAACTAGCATTAGTCTTTTAAAAGTTTTCTAGTGTTTTTTAACTGCTATATCAGGTAAGATCCTGACTGCACAGAACTCTAGAAGAGATGACTTCAGTGAGGATTTAAAGCTAACTCTAGCACTCAATTGCCAATTACTATGGTGAGGATTAAAACTAACTCTTCAGTTAAGCATATTTAGAATATGAATTTCTTTCAACTTCACCAGTTTTGGCACTCCTTGCAACTAAGCCAATCAAGTTTTATGAAGACATAAAATTAAGAGAAGCTTTTTTTTTTTCAGACATCCCACAAATTACCTTCGTAGGATATATTTTAAGTCAAGAATCACATGGAAAGTCCATCCATTTGTTTCCACTACAAGCTTTAGTGGAACATAGCTCACACAATCAATTGTGATTTCACTAAAAAAAGAGTAACTGTCTAGGTACCACTTTTTCTATCTTTAGTCAATAGTTAATCACTCTCAAAGTTCCTTATCATAATTCTAAGAACAATCAAATAGAGATGGCATAAAACTTTACATAGCCTTTATTCCATTTTTGCAACTTTAGCTATCAACTAAACAGATACTACCAATAGGTAACACACATTGAGCACCCACACAGCAAAACAGAACTACAAAAGTAGATTAGCATCTTTGGAGGGTTTTCTCAAATCTTATTTTGGGAAAGGAAGGAACCTAATGGTTGGACTGACCTCACCTCGACCAGTGCAATAGGCTGCTCCCTGGGAAAAAAAGAAGGGGACATCTGATCCAATCTCACTAGACCATTCTTGGAGTTCTTTCTCTGTAGCAAGACCACCATTGAATTGATTTGCTGCCCATAGTGCAGTTGCAGCATTGCTACTTCCACCACCAAGCCCTGCCCCACTAGGCACCCTCTTATCAAGATGAATCTGTCAAAAGCATGAATGGAGAGAGTAATACATTAAATCTTCTTCCATGTAGAATGCCAGTTAAAATTAACAAACATGCATGTTTCTACTGAAAATAAGAAGAAAAATGGGAAGAAGATAGTTAAGTTATTTCATACCCAAAAGAACTTTTCACTGCCAGTCTTCTTCCTGTAAAGATTAAGCGCCTTAATAATCTGTGAAAAGATAACATAGCACTCACTGTTTGAAGAGTACGAAGAAGAATAGGTTAAGAAGGAAAGCAGAGCAGTAATTTTTGTTCTCTTACCAAATTGCTATCATCAACGGGCACCCCAGACACATTGGTGGACAAACGGTCCTTTGTTGTTGATGGTGATAAAGAGAACTTAATTATATCACCTAGACTTATCACCTGAAAACTCAAAATGGGTAACATATGTTCAAGATTAAATCATGTTATCTCATGGATTAAAAAAAATATTGAAGCATCTAATAAAATTATGATTACAATTTACTTACGTGAAAAAGAGATGCCAAATCGTGATACCCATCTACCCTTTTGTTGGTTATTCTCAAGAAAACATTTATCTGCATCAGAGGGTTTACCAAGTTCAATACACAAAGCAACGAGATTTAAAGTGCCTCTAAGCAAAAGAATGAATACCTTGCAAGGAGAGAACAAAGTAAGCCTTGAAAGGGGGGCATTCTTGTCCACTTCATCAGCCAACTTGTTCCTCCTTTCATCAGGATCATACACAATCTAATTCCACCAACAGCCAACACACAATTAAAACACTAAAACTGACAAACCCCACCCCTTCTTATATGTCATTCAACAACCAATTACGCCGAAACTTCAATCCAAAGCATAACAATCAAAAGGGATATGAAAGATACAACCTCTACTTGTGTTCTGGAGGTGTTTGAATCAGAAACCATGGCTCTAACCAATCGGGCTCTTTGAAATTGAAACTGTGAGTCAAATTTACACGACCCATATGGCCTGAACTGACTTTGATGGTTGCTTCTGAACGAATTTCGAGAAGTGGGGAAGAACTGGTTACTGCAAAGAAAATGAGCAGAAGCCATGGATGGCTGTAAAGGTTGCTAATTGCAGCTTCCTTTGTAAACGAAAAAACTTCAGGTCAACCAGTGTCCTCTCTAGATTTCAGGATGGCTTTTGTTGTTACAGTCAACTTGGACAGCCCGAATGAATTATCAATCAATCGCTAACTCATATTTTGCAACTCTCCCTTGTCTTGTTTTCAAAAACAATCTCTTCGGTCAACCACGTTAACTTCATGGATTTTTTTTTT
>JASKGM010064793.1:0-17145 GCA_034509205.1 Ceratonia siliqua
TTAAGTGTTCTATTGTGTGATGGCTGATATGTTATAGTACTGTTTGTGTCTAATTTTGAGCAATATTTTTTATGTCCTAGTTTAGTAATAGTTGTTGTAAGTTAGGGGTATTGTTGTAATTTCCCTAGAGATATTTCTTATTCTGGTTTGTATATTAAACTGAGAAGGGAATGAGTATTCAGATATTCAGAATTTTAGATATATTTTCGGGAGAGTATTCTCTTGCTGTTACTGGTCATAGTACAATATTTTCTGGATGGATTTCTAGATTTTCTACTTAAATCTTGCGTTTACAAGTGGCAGATTGCTTCAATCTGTTGTTTCCTTCCCTGTGCTACTTCAGGTGGTATAAGAGCATGGTTTTCCTAAGCTCAGCAACTGATGGTGATGCGGGAACTCACTCCAACAATGCTACTTGTGGAGAAGCAGCTATATAGGCTGCCATAGAATCACAAAGGCGTGCGTTAGAGAACCACATGGCCAAGCAACGGCAGCAATTGGCAGAAATGAGGGCAATGATGGCTGGGTTGAGTGTGCATGGTGCGTCGACTGTTAGGCTTCCTAATCCAGTGGCCGAAAATTAGAGGCAAGACGAGGTGCGAAATCACCATATACATGCAACAGACCCATTTAAACGCATTGGGTGAACTCAGAGAGGGGAGAATCATGATACCCATGCCCGAAATGCACCATTTCCATTTGAAGAAACTTCAGATTTTAAGCGTGAAATTTTATTTCATCATGGGATGTATAATTGACAGGGCAATAGGGGTCAATAGTACCAGAGAGGGCCTGAAGACTACAAAATAAAATCTGACTTGCCTTCATTTATTGGTAATCTCCATATTGAAGAGTTCCTAGAATGGATATCTGAAGTGGAGAGGTTCTTTGAGATTATGGAGGTACTAGAAGTAAAGATGGTAAAATGGGTGGCCTTTAAATTTAAAAGTGGGGTTGTTGTTTGGTGGGATCAATTGCAGGAAGACAGGATGAGGCAAGGAAAAGCACCCATCAGGAGTTGGAGGAAAATGAAGTAGAAATTAATGGGAAGATTTTTGCCTCCTGATTACCAATAGCATTTATTTCGATTGTATAAGACGTGTAATCAAGGTAATAAGTCTGTAATGGATTATACTGCTGAATTTAATAGACCGTCTCTACAAAACAATTTGAATGAAAGTGAGTCTCAAAAAGTAGCAAGATATGTAGAGGGGTTGAGAGAAGAAATTTGAGAAAAGATTGGCCTCCAAACTCTACTGAAAGTAAATGATGCTTATAATATGGCTTTGAAAGCTGAATGGATGGAACATATGGGAATGAGGGTAGTTCTAGTACTGACAAGGGTAAGGCACTAGAATGTAGTGCCTCTGAACCTTCTCCTAAAATTACAGATGTTTCTAGAGGAGTCAATGATGGGGGAAATGGTAAAGGGAAACAAGTTAGAAAGCCCTTTCATGAATGCGCTTCCAAGGGCTTCAACCCTTATGCCAAATCAACTACAGTGAAATGTTATAGATGTGGGCAATCGGGGCATAAATCCAATGAATGTTTCTCCAGGAAGCCTATCAATTTGGTGGAGCATGAAGGAGAAGAAGAGGATGAAGAAAAGGGAAGACAATTGAATATGAAGACGAAATATATGAAGTTGCTGGAGAAGATGATTATGAAGGTGAACGAGTCAACTTAACTGTGCAGCGAGTTCAATGTTTCCAAACCTTAGGAAAAACTTCTCAAAATTATAATATCTTTCAGTACTTGTGCTGTATTGGAGAAAAGGTGTGCAATGTAGTAGTAGATACTAGAAGTTGTGATAATTTTATATCTAGAAAGTTAGTTGATCACCTGAATTTACCTGCTGCACCACATCCATCACCATACCTGATTGGTTGGGTGAATAACGAACCATGTGTGAGGGTGGAAAAAGTTTGTAAAGTTCCCATTTCCATTTGGAAACATTATTCAGATATGGTGACATGTAGTGTGATTGATATGGATGGCACACATGTTGTTAGGGAGTCCTGGCAATATGATGTGGGCATTACATACAAAGGAAGAGACCATGTGTGTGTATTTCAATGGAGGGGACATAATATAGTCATGAAGCCATCCAAAAGTACAAGTCATAGTCCCAGAGCTTCTACAATGAAAGGAAAGTCATTTCTAACTGTAGTGCTGTCAGAACAAACACCTAAGAAGGCAGTCAAACATCCTCTTGTAAGTGTGCAAACTATTCATAAGAAAGCTAGAAAAAAGTTAGAAGTACCCTATACAAGGTATAAGACAACTACTGGCCATCATAAGAGGCGCAAAAAATTCAGCAAAAGGGATTTTGTAATGGTGTTGTTAAGGAGAAAAAGATTTCCCGTTGATACTTGCAACGAGTCACAGCCAAGAAAGCAAGGTCCTTACAGGGTTATTAAGAGGGTTAACTCTCATGCTTATATGGTAGATTTTGGGATCTCCAACATATTTAAAGTGGCTGATTTATTTGCTTGTTATGATCATGGAGGACGTCTTTACCCAACCTTAACTCGAGGACAAGTTTTTGTCAAGAGGGAAGGACCGACGGAGAACGTGTGAGCATAGATTTTATCCAAGCTAGGCAGTCAGCAGCAGTTTAGGAAAAGAGTTAATCTTTGTGTGGTTATTACATATATATATGTGTTGTTATCTGTTTAACTTTTGTTTAAGTGTTTTATTATGTGCTGGCTGATATGTTATAGTATTGTATGTGTCTAATTTTGAGCAATATTTGTTATGTCCTAGTTTAGTAATAGTTGTTGTAAGCTAGGGGTATTGTTGTAATTTCCCCTGGAGACATTTCTTATTCTGGTTTGTATATTAAACAGAAGGGAATGAATATTCAGATATTCAGAATTTTAGATATATTTTCAGGAGAGTATTCTCTTACTGTTACTGTTCACAGTACAGTATTTTCTGGATGGATTTACAGATTTTCTACTGAAATCTTGCGTTTGCAAGTGGCAGATTGCTTCAATCTGTTGTTTCCTTCCTTGTGCTACTTCAATTCCATTTAACCAGAAGAAAAAAGCTATAATAGCAACAAATTTGTTAGAACTGAGAAACTTTAAGATTATAGAGTATAGACAGTATTACCAGGAACCCCAATGTCTACTTAGGACACGGCTGCAAAGAAAGTTTCGAAGTCAGCCTCAGCAATGGCTACTTAAATGGGGGTTTTGAAAATCATGGCAAGGTGAGATTTTTGCTCATCTGCTTGTCTGAGTGAGATGGATGTTTGGGGAGAAGAGGGCTTCAATTGAGGTTTCTTGCACAAACAGAAGCTAGAAAGTAGTGGTCTGGCTTGGGGTGTTCAGAGGAAGCCAGAATGGTGTGTTCTGGCTTGGTAGAAAGAAAAAATATGGGGGATTTTCGGCATCTTCCAAGATCGCACAAGATGCACAGGATCATGCGATCTGCAATCTTGCAATCTTGATCGTGGTCCTAAAGCGATGCCAAAAGAATATGGATCTAAGCATGATTGGGATCATTTTTTATGGTAAGATCTTACAGTAAACTAGCGATCTTGACAACCTTGAGTGTAATGGTATATTGTTGGAGTTAAAAGCCAATTTGGCAAGAGCCCAACAAAGAATGAAAATTCAAGCATGCAGTAAAAGAAGGGAAGTGGTCCATGAAGTGGGGGATCTTGTTTTTCTCAAACTATAACCCTATACAAAAAAATTGGGGAAGTAGCCTATCAGTTGTTGTTACCCCCTACTGCTCATATTACCCTGTAATGTTTGTTTCACAGCTCAAAAGAGCAGTATCATCTTCCTTACCGGCCCAGCCTTTACCTGATTGTCTCACTGAGGATATCGAGTTGATGGTGCAGGGCATGCTACTAAAGATATTATGTGGACCATCTAGGTGGATTGTGAGATCTTGGTCCAATGGAAAGACCTCCCTAACTTTGAGAGCACTTGGGAACTCTATGAGGTGATTGTTACTCAATTTCCTTCCTTTCACCTTGAGGACAAAGTGCATCTCTTTTTTTTTTTCTTTTGGGGGGGGGGGAGGGGGGGATGTTAGGCCTTATTCTAGAACGAGGGGTAATAAGAGTGAATGGCAGCAAGGGGAGGGGCAGAATGGGAATACAAGGAACAACTAATTATGTTGAGGCTTCCTCTACATGGCAAAGGGTAGTGTGGAGGGAGAATTTCTGGAAGGAGGTTGTTAGAGACCTGATTATGTGGTAAGGAAAATAGAGGGAAATCAGATGAATGGTTTTGGGTGTGGAAAAACTAGAGGGAGGTCCTAGCCCATCGAAGGCTAGAGAAATTTGTTTTTTCTTGCTTCTTCTCCAGTTTTCGTATTTTTCTGAGTGTCGTTCTGTTCTGTGGGAATTCTCATCAGAATATTGCTATAAATTCTTGTGAGCCCTCTGTTTTGAGAAATAATAGGCAACCACAATTGGGTTTCTATCATTCTATCATATTTCTTTCTATTTATCTTTTCATTTGTAGTTATCTTTTGCCTCTATATATACTAGGCCCCTATTTGTAATTAGGTAGACTTGGATGATTAATATTTGATTACTCTCAATTTCTCCGTTAAATTCTCTCTCCCTATTTTCCTTATGTTCTTTCTCCCTAAATTCTCTTCTGGTTCTACGTCACAATATTAGTAATTTTTTTGTGACAATGTCATTCATGATTGTTTGGTTGTTTTAGCATAGCCATCATGGAAAGAAAGATTTTTCACATGACAGGATTAAGTTTTTACTTGTCTAAAATGTTAGAGAAGAACTAGAGAACCTTCTTAGCCGTTTGTGAGTTCTCGACGGTTTTGGTTATTTTCAGGCTTCAGTTTTCACCCTTGAGTAGAATTTGGTTTCTCCTTCAGAATTTAGGATGGAGTCTAATCAACGTTCTCATGTCTCCTTTGGGATAAAAAAAGGAATAAGTATATACTAGAATCTTGTTAATGAGTTTTAGTTTTAGTCATATTATTTTCATTACAAACTTTCAACTTTGAGCCCATTCTTATTAAAATGGATTGAAGTCTGATAGGAACAGAGTGAAAACTGAATGAAAAATGGAGCCAAAAGACTCTAAGGTATCTAGTATTCAGATATGGAATGAAAATACAATTGTAGTAGGTATTCAAGAGACCTACCAACTCTCCCTTTACAATTCACTTCTTTCCTACCTCTAGCTAGTCGTCTATCTACTATATAAAGGCGCATACCTACTACCAAAGCTACTTACAAACTGATAGCCCACAATGCAACTAATTGTCATTGCCTTCTAACAAACTAACTTCCCTTAAGACCATTCCCTCCATTCTGACTTGTGTTCCCCCACTTACTTGGTGTCCTTGCATAGGTAAATCTTATAGGTGGCCTATCATTACCCGCCGCACAAAGTTTCACCTTGTCCTCAAAGTGAAAAAGAGGAAATTGTAGTGTAATGGCGTCAAAATTCTCCCATGTTGCATCACATGGTGGCAACCCTTGCCACTGAGTGAGTATGTCAGTCACAAGGCCTGCTGTCTCGGGATGGGAACACATTCCTAAAAATGCCTATGGTTCCACAATTAATTCCTACTCTGCTGAGAGCTGGGGGGGTAGCTGCAGGACAGGCTGAGTCAACCCCACTGCTCCCCTTAACTGGGAAACATGCATGACTAGGTGGACTTTTGTTGTTCCTGGTAATTGTAGCCTGTATGCTACTAAACCCACACGCTGCAAAATCTTTTAAGGACCAAAAAACCGAGGAGCTAACTTCTCATTGCGTCTCTTAGTTAATGATTTTTGTCCATCGGGGTCTCATTTTGTTGAAAAGCATAGGTAATATCCCTGCGTTTGCCACCCTTGCTTTCATCTTTTGTTGAGCTCTTAAAAGATGGAACTTCAAGTCATCTAGAGCAGCATCCCTCTCCTCTAACTGTTGTTCTACTGCAGAGACTAAAGTGGAACCCATACTGTAGTGAATGAGAGGGGGAGGATCCCTGCCATAGACAATTTTGAAAGGGGTTGTTTGGGCAGCGGTATGGAACAAAGTATTGTACCAATACTCAGACCATGCTAACCATTTGAACCATTGAGTATGCTTCCCCATGATAAAACAGCCCAAGTAAGCTTCAATACATCTATTGACTACTTCCATTTGACCATCCGTTTGCAGATGATATGTTGTGCTTCTCTTTAACATTGTCCCTTGTAACTTGAGGAGTTCCTTCCAAAATAGACTTAGGAAGATTTTGTCTAGGTCAGAAATGATGGAACGAGGAATCCCATGTAGCTTTATAACCTCTCTAGTAAACATTCCAGCTACTGATTGGGCTGTAAAGGGATGCTTTAATGCAATAAAGTGGGCATATTTGCTAAGCATATCCACCACTACTAGGATAGAATTGTATCCCTCTGATTTAGGTAAACCCTCAATGAAATCTATAGTTATATCTTCCCAAACTTGATTTGGTATGGCCAGTGGCTGCAGAAGACTTACTGGTGACAAGGCTAAATGCTTGCTACGTTGGCATACTTCACCGTGTTCTATGTAGGCAGCAATGTCTTGTCTCATGCTCACCCAACACCACTGACTAGCCAACCTGTGATATGTCTTGAGAGTCCCAACATGCCCCCTTCTGGACTATCATGGAAAGCATGCAATAGTTCTGCCATGAATGGTGAATGTCGTGGTATCGCTATTCTGCCTTTAAATTGCAGCTGGCCTTGATAGATGGTAAAAGCCTCAGGCTACTGCCTTCCTTGTGCTATGTCTTGCTTTATCTTAGAAAGAAATGAATCTTGATCTACTTGATGTCGTAGGCCAATGAAATTCCATGGTTCTTGGATACTCAATAATTGAAGTACTGGTACAGGAGCTCTACGTGACAAGGTGTCAGCTGCTTTATCCATGCCAGGTCTGAATTGAATTTCAAAATCATACCCCAAGAGCTTAGCTAACCATTTTTGATGTTCAGCACTAACCAGTCGCTGTTCCAGGAGAAACTTAAGGCTTTGTTGGTCTGTACACACTACAATCTTCCTTCCTAACAAATAAGGTCTCCACTTTTGAATGATAAGAACTAATGCCATCAACTCATGTTCATATACAGACTTGAGCCTTGCTCTAGGTGCTAAAGTGTGACTAAAATAAGCAATTGGTCTTTTGTCTTGCATAAGTACAGCACCTAACCCATATCCCGAAGCATCAGTTTTGACTATAAATTGTGAAAAATCTAGTAATGCCAATATCGAAACAGTAGCCATGGTGCTTTGATGCTGTTTGAATGCCATCTCAGCCTCAGATTTCCACCCAAATTGGTCTTTCTTTAATTGGTCAGTTAGGGGTCTAGCAATATTACTCTACCCAGCCACAAATTTCCTGTAATACCCCGTAAGGCTTAAAAATACCTTGAGTTCTCGCAATGTTGTGGGTGGTTGCCAATCCAACATGGTAGCCACCATTCCTCTATCTGTAGCTACTTCTGAAGATATGACATGTCCCAAATATTCTACTTGGTGCTGTGCAAATTCACATTTCTTAGCATTTACCACTAATTGATGTTAGTCTTAATACACCCAACACTTTTCTTAAGTGCTGGTCATGCTCCTTACTATTGCTGTTGTACACAAGGATATCATCAAAAAAAAAAAAAACAAGTAGGAAATGCCTTAGAAAAGGTTTGAATACCTCATTCATTAAGGCTTCAAATGTTGTTGGAGCATATGTTAATCCAAACGGCATTACTAAGAACTCATAGTGGCCTTCATAAATTAAGTTGTCTTAGGGATGTCACTTGCTTTCATACGAATCTGGTGATATCCAGATTTTAAGTCAAGCTTGGAAAAAATTGAAGATCCATGCAACTCATCCAGCAGCTCTTCAATAATAGGAATAGGGAATTTATCAGGCATTGTAGCTTTGTTTAATGCCCGATAATCAATGCAAAATCGCCAGCTCCCATCTTTCTTTCGCACCAAGAGAACGCAACTAGAAAAAGGACTTGAACTATTCTAAATAATCCTTGCTGCTAACATTTCAGCTACCAACTTTTCTATTTCATCTTTTTGAGCTTGTGGATATCTATAAGGTCCCACATTAATAGGTCCCATACCTTCCTTTGGAATGATAGCATGATCTCTGCATCTATTAGGAGGGAGACCCTCTGGTACTTGGAAGACATCAAAAAATTCTTCCAATATCTCATGAAATTGTGTTGGTGTTTCTTTCTGTGCTTGCCCGTCCTTAACCAACAATTGGCTTAACTCCACAAGGATGCCTTCTTTATTTTCTCTTAAGGCCTTAATCATGGTTTTGAGTGATACTAATGACTTACACAGCCCCTAATCTCCTTGTAAGGTGACCTGATTCTCTCCCACTTTGAACTTCATCAAAAATTGCTGCCAATTAACATGCATCCCTCCCAAAGTACCCAGCCATTGCATGCCCAATATCACATCGGAACTAACCAACTCTAATGGAAGGAAGTCTTCCACAATTTCTATTTCTTGTAATGACAACATTACTCCCCTGCAAATCCTTCTCCCCTTACAGATAGCCCAGTCCCTATGCACACTCTATACCCCCCAGTTGAGTCCAAAGAAAGACCCAGCTTTTTCACCAAGTCCATGGAAATGAAATTGTGACTAGCCTCACAATCAATGAGGACAATGACATCCTGGTCTGCCACTTTTCCTTTTAGTTTCATTGTTTTTACTGCAGTCAATCCTACTACAAAATTGAGAGAAATCTCTACTACATCACTCACATTACTCTGCTTAGCCTCTGCTTCTGCAACCCCTTCTTCACCATAATCATCATTGTGGACATTTATGTACAGATTTCTTTGATCTTGTAATTATTTACACTAATCATTCTCATTTATTCTTAGCATAAGTCATGAGATGTCAGGTAGAGGAGATTAGGGAAGTATTTACTCCTGTGATTAAGGGTCTTTAATGTGTCTTTATTTTCCCTTGTATATATTCTTTCTCTAGTTGTAATAATTCAGAACAAATCAATAGAATCATTTTTTTCCCACATGGTATCAGAGCCCTCATCTTTGGGCAATTTTTTAAGTTTTTTGGCTTCATTGCCTGTGACATTTTTTGGAAACTCCCACTGAGTTGTTTCCAGCCTAGATCTCTAGGTGGGTAGTACCTTGTATCATACCCTCGGTAGCCTCAGACTGTGCCGGTCATCCCACCGTTCAAACGCCATCATTAGAATCGCCGTCACGCGCTGTCCACTTCTGCTGCCATTGTCCACAGGCCGGCACATGGAGGAGCGTGAGAACTCTGGTGACTCTCAAACTAGGCTAGACTCCAGCGACTCCTTTTTTCGGCCTTCATAGCCACCGTTTCGGCTTTCATAGCCATTTTTCCTTGGCCTTCATCGCCAAAGTTTCAAATCTGGTACTGTTTCTGTGCTATTTGATACTATTTAGTGCTGCTTGGTACTGTTTAATATGCTGGCCTTCAATGCCACTACAAGAAAAACGTTATTTTCATCCAAGGTAGTTTTGTTTAGACCTTCATTATCTACTGGTGCTGTGTATTCTGTCATTTGCTGCTGCTAGTCTGTTTTCCTGTTGCTAGACTTTATTGTTGCGGCTAGTGTATTCTGTTTTGGCCTTAATTGCCAAATTGAACATAATGTCAAAGATTGTTTCTACCAATCGGATGGAAACCATTGCCACTTCTCATTTAGATGAAAACCCATCTGGTACATACTCTCTAGCTCTCTCAGGTAACACAGATTTCCTTGGATTTAATGCCTCAAAAACACCTTTAAACACACCATTATTGGACTCTTGGGTCATTGACTCTGGAGCCACTGACCACATGACCAATTCTTCACACAAATTTAGCACATATACACTTTGTCCTAGCAATAGAAAGGTAACTGTGGCTAATGGTTCATCCATAACTATAGCAGGCATAGGAGATATCCAAATTTCACCTTCATTTACTTTAAAAAATGTTCTTCATGTCCCAAAATTATCCAATAACTTGTGTCCATTCACAAGCTGAATAAAGACATGAATTGCCTTGTACTTTTTCACCCCTCTTATTGTGAATTTCAGGATCAAAGTTCGGGGAGGAGGATTGGACTTGCTAAGGAAAGAGAGGGACTTTACTACTTGGAAAAAGCAACCCATTATTCGATTATCAATAACAGTCTTACTATGTCTTTTTTGTCTGCTTCCAATAAAGATGCCATTTGGCGTCATCATTTTTATTGGAGTCATCCATCGTTTGCCACCCTTAAAATTATGTTTCCTTCATTGTTCAAAGGAATTGATATGAGCAACTTGCATTGTGATGTCTGTGAACTTGCCAAACATACTCATGTCTCTTTTCCTATTGTTCATAAAAGAGCTAATTCTCCTTTTGAGCTGATTCATAATGATATTTGGGGTCCCTCTCCCACTCCCAATATTTCTGGTTCAAGGTGGTTTGTCTCCTTTATAGATGATTGTACGAGAGTCACCTGGTTATTTCTGTTGAAAAATAAATATGATGTGAGTCATATCCTACCTAACTCCCATTCCATGATACAAAATCAGTTTGGGTCAAAAATCAAGCGGTTTCGATCTGACAATGCAAAAGATTATTTTAATCAGACCCTGTCTCCATATTTTCAAAAGGAGGGTGTAATTCATGAGTCATCCTGTGTTAGTACCCGCAACAAAATGGACTAGCAGAGAGGAAAAATGGGCATCTCCTAAACACTACCAGGACCCTCCTCTTTCATCAAAATGTACCAAAATCCTATTGGGGAAAAGCTGCTCTCACATCTGCCTATATGATAAACCGGTTGCCATCTTGTGTCCTTGATTCTAAAAGTCCTATGGAGTCTCTCTCTAAATTCTATCCTAATATCAGAACCACCAATAACCTTACTCCTTGAATATTTGGCTCTACTTCCTATGTTCATATCCATAGTCACCAAAGAGGAAAACTTGAACTTCGTGCCACCAAATGCATCTTTGTAGGATATTCTCCTACTCAGAGGGGATATAAATGTTATCATCCTCCCACCAGAAAATTCCATATATCTGTTGTTGTTATATTTGCTAAGGGGAAACCATACTTTTCTCAACCTTATCTTCAGGGAGATTGATAATCCAGTGCAATACGATAGGACTAAACACATAGAGATTGATAGACACTTCATCAAAGAGAAACTTGATAGTGGCTTAATATGCACACCTTATGTTCCAATTGGAAGACAGCTGGCAGATGTCCTTACAAAAGGACTTAACAATTCAATGCTATTATATCCAAGCTGGGAATGAAGGATCTCTATTCACCAGCATGAGGGGGAGTGTGGACATTTATGTACAGATTTCTTTGATCCTGTAATTATTTACTATAATCATCCTCATTTATTCTTAGCATAAATTATGGGATGTCAGGCAGAGGAGATTAGGGAAGTATTTACTCTTGTGATTAAGGGTCTTTAATGTGTCTTTATTTTCCCTTGTATATATTCTTTCTCTAGTTGTGATCATTCAGAACAGATCAATAGAATCATTTTTTTCCCACAATCATTAATCACTAAGACCTGCAACTCCTTATTTTTGCACTTGTGTCTCTATGAATACTTCTCATCACACCTATAACAAAGTCATTTTTCTCTTTTTTCCTTCAATTCTAAGTCTGTAAGCCTTTTAAACGTGGTTGCTGACCTTTGAAACTTGGTGCCCTCGGCTAAGCCCATTCCCCTGCTTCCATTGTATTTTGTTGGCCAGACGGGCTGTACATGGTACCCTTACCAAGTGGACCGTTTGATAATGGTTTGGGCTATCTTAAAGAAGTGTTCCTCTTCTCCACCCGTTGGGCCAAGTCCATGATTCGACCCAACCCCAATGGCTGCATCATTCTAACCTCTGCCCTTATCTTCGATTTTAAGCATTGATGAAATTGCTTTCAAGAATCTGCTCTGGAATGTGCATCAAAGGTGCCGGCAAAGTCTCAAATCTCCTCTTGTATTTCTTTTACGTACCATCCTGTCTAAGAGCCAAAAATTGCTCACAAATTGTGCCCTCCTGAGGAGGACGAAAACGCACTAGGACGTTAACCTTCAGTTCGCCCCAACTACTGATTGGCCTTCTCCCATGTACCTATTGAGGCCAAGCGAGAGCCTCTCCGTCAAGACTGATTATCGCCTCTTCTAGTTTCTCGCGTTCTGTCAGCCTGTTCAACAAGAAGAGCCTTTCGACTCGAAACACCCAGCGATCGGGATTTTCTCCTTCGAATCCCGGCATCTCCAACCTCCTTGGGCGAAATTCTTGGTACTGTTCTGGTTCTTGACGCTCGATTCCTTCTCGATTTTCTGCCACGTTATCAATTGGTGGCCTCGACACCTTCTCCAGTGACGTTTTGGTCCCCAATACCTACTCTATCTTGGACAGAAGTGCTTCTAAATTTCTCTCGAGCAATGGGATCGTCTGAAGATCCCCTTGCACTGCTTCAAATTGTCTTTGCACCGTCTCTTTCACCGATCCTAGTTGCTCGTTCATGACTCCAAGCTGTTCCTTCATTTTTTTTCCGCTATTCCTTAGGATCAACAAGTGCTCTAATACCACTTTGATAGGAACAGAGTGAAAACTGAACGAAAAATGGAGCCAAAAGACTCTGTGGGGTGAGATATCCTCTCTTTCACCCCAAAAAAGATTGATTGAATCATCAAAAATTTGGAGCGTGAAGTGTAATGAAGTGCAATTAGATCTATTTTTTGGGGAGGTATCCAGATTAATATTATCAATTTAGAATAATTTATGGTTGGCTTGCTTCGACCAATAAAATGAAGAATCCAGGCTTTGTTTAGAAAAAAACCCAATTGGTAAGATATCTACGATTACTACTTCTATCATATATTTGTATCTGGCGTAAAACATGAAATAAATTGAAGAAAAAAAAAAAGAAGTCATAGCAAAAAGACGTGGTATTGGAGTATTTGTGCTCTAGTATTCAGACATGGAATGAAAATACAATTGTAGTAGGTATTCGAGTGACCTACCAACTCTTCCTTTGCAATTCACTTCTTTCCTACCTCTAGCTAGGCGCCTATCTACTATATAAAGGCGCTTACCTACTACCAAAACTACTTACAAACTGACAGCCCGCAATGCAACTAATTGTCGTTGCCTCTAACAAACTAATTTCCCTTAAGACCATTCCCTCCATTCTGACTTGTGTTCCCCTGCTTACTTGGTCTCCTTGCATAGGTAAATCTTATAGGTGGCCTATCAAAGTCATTGTTATTGTTGGCCAGTTGGCCTACCTAACAAATGTCTGTTGATGCCTTTAAGGCTGAATTTGAGCATCTCTGTCTATATGGCTGGACTCATCAGAAAAGCCTGCAATTTGTCCATGACTCACAGTAAGATATATGGTTAGTAACAAAATTATATTTACTGTGGTTTTCCCCTTAAAATATACTTATGTAAGTGGAAAATGCCAAAAAGCAGTTCGTGTGTTGGACTTTATACTTGATAAAAGTTATATAAATTTCTATGCCAATAAGTATGTCTTAATTTAATGCATCTTTCAAGTCTTCCTTGTACCTTCTACTCATGCCTGGAATGTCTTAACTTTCAAGCTATGCTGAAATTCAGACTAACGGCATCTTCTAATATTTCCAGGTTCATGGGGAAGAAACAAGGGTTATGTGTGTTGAGTTGGTAGCCAATCGCTTTTTACGTAAGGTAACTGTTGCATGTTTTTGTTTCCTGTGGAAAAAAATATATTTGATTTTAGATTCTCTGATGTGGAATTGTGACTAAAATACAGATAATAAAATTTGTTATGTGAACATAAAAAAGTAAAGCGTTGTTACTTTTGTAGTGAGGACTTCCATGATGCAACTTATTATGTACAAGCAAATATGTTAGCATGACATTTGTTAAGACTTTATAAAACAAGTTGTTGCTTCAAACACAGAAGAATCAGTTCAAAGGACATAGAATGCAAACTTTATATTGTTACCAATCTTTTCTTTTGGGATTGTTACTCAGTGATTTTACAGCTGATGAAAGCCAACTATAATTGAAGGGTGATTCTATGATGCTAGTTGTACTTCAAGTGATATTGATACCACTTCTTGGATTAACCACATTTAACTTCAATTGACCATATTTTGATTTCACATTAAGACCAAAAAATTAACCACTTATTATTTTACCTAATAATTAAATATCTGGGTCAACCTCTTATTTTAAGTGGTTAATATGGCTCAAATAATGATTCATTGGATTTAAATGTGATTAAAGTCAAAAATCGTTTTAATTCTACTTGAAGTGAAGTGGTACCTTCTTGATCATAATTGGCAATTCTACCCACAACGGAAATCTTCTAAAGGGGATTGTGGGAATGATGTTAGAAGTTAATTCAGAACCTTTAGACTCATGATACATAAACTATTACACCAGAAATTAAGGCACTAAATCCATAAAATAAGGCAATATTATTAATTCCTCAAAATATGGCACTTTGTATTAAGTAGTGTTAGTGCTTAGTTAATGTGATGGCTGTAGGAAATCTCTTAGGAGTAGTATATATAGTTTGAGGTTCTTTATATCACCTATGTATGACCAACTATCACCAGAGATCAGAATACAAGACCCTTCATTAGACCATACTTTGTTTTTTAGACTTTTAATCATTTGTCAAATTTGAGCAAGTAGAATACGAGCAATCTCCTTGTTCATTTGATCTTGATGCTTCCATAACTGCCCTTTGAATTTTAGACAATCTAATAGTGGTATTAGAGCTTGCTCATTCGTATCTGTCAGTTTTTAAAACCATAGCCTTATCTCCAAGAACTAATACCTTTTCCAATATTCTTCAAGCAAGTTCCAATATTTGATGGTGAACATTATGACTACTAGAGTAGCCAAATAACCCTCTTCATGTCCCAAGATCTTTGAATTGTGGTAATAGATGGTTATCAAGAGCAACCGTAGCCATTGACCTTAACGGGGTCCCAATTGAAGCAACACAAAGATATTGTGAAGAAGGATGCAAGTTCTCTTTGTTTTATATAACAAGGTGTAGAATTTCAAATTATGGAAAAGCAAAAGAAACTTAGGAAGTAATCTAAAAACAAGTGAAACTTGAGGAATTTTGAAAAATGAGTTTCAAGGCCCAAAGAAAGTAGTTTCCATCAAATTACAAAACCTTTGGAGGGACTTTGGGCCTATGTTGCACCGATACCGATACGATACGCCGATACAACCAATTTCTTAAAAATTAGAATATGTGATACGGTATATATATATATATATATATAACACAAATGCAATCCAAATTAAAATAGAGTCTATCCAAATAAAATCAAAATGCATTCCAAATCTAAATTAAAATAGAGTTTATCCAAATAAAAGCAAAATACATTACAAATCCAAATAAAACACATCCCCCAATACATTAAAAAATAAACTAATCACTTTCATTTTCATCACTTTCTTCATGTATGAGTTCTTGTTCCATCTCTGAATCATCAAGTGATAAATCTGCAACTTCAAGACCCCCAAGTCCAACCGGCCCATCAAGTGGCTCCCGTTCATCTCCAATAATATCCCAATTCTTGGTCACTCCACTTTGATATTTTTCAGTCTTCTAGATAAAAGACGAAGATTTGTATGAACATACATCAAATCTTCAGCAGCCAAGTAGCTTCAAAATAAGGCGTTGCAGGAAAGGGGTTGAAGCACCATATTAAAGAATAAGGTAATGAAAAAACATCCATTCCTCCAGAGAATTTGAAGAACTCTTTCTTTGCTTGAGTTGCAAGATTTTAATCTTGAAAATATCTTCTCAAGCACTTTTGCCTCTCAATTGAAATCTCATCATCCTTATGTGTTGCAACTCTATTTGGTGCCTCTTCAAGCCATTGTGTAGAATAATACCTATGTAATAAAAAGTAATAGTGTTCAAATTGCTTAAAATAATTGCAGATAAGAAAACTAATAAAATTGATACTAGTTCATACCTGGGATTTAAGGAATGAGCCAAGCAATTTAGTGGGATGCAACTCTGTCCAATAAGCAATGAGAATTGTGTACACCACATGATAAAAATTGTTGGTCTCATGAAGTTCCTTGCCTTCTTTCCTATAAATAACTTCCTTGATCTTTTATATCATTGTGTCCCACATATCATAGATCAAATGAAGTGTAAGCCTCACGATATGACACAACCGAAGCATATCATAAATAGTCCTAGTGAAGTCATGTATGTAATCTACCTTATCGCACCACAAGTCACTTAAAATGAATTATTTCATAGTTTGAGCCTTTCTTACGTCATCCTCTATAACTTTCCCATTGATAACTAATTACCATGCTTTGGAGACCACGTTTGATGAGCTTAGGCCTCTTGAGCATCACAATGGTTGAAGCAAACCTTGTTTCAGCAATGGCAAGCAATTTCAAAGGGCTAAACTCATTGAAAATAGCTAGCATCATAGAATGATTAATGATAAAATTTCTAATTAATACAGCATCATCATTAACCATAGAAATCCAATGGTATGCCCCAAAAGTTTGTTCATTTTCTACACTGTATCTAGGTGCACAAATATTTTTCAAGGCAAGATTTAAAGGGGCTTTTACCCCTTGCAGTGTCCTCAACATTCCCAACCTCCATTTCATTTTAGGTGAAGCAAACCTTGTTTCAGCAATGGCAAGCAATTTCAAAGGGCTAAACTCATTGAAAATAGCTAGCATCATAGAATGATTAATGATAAAATTTCTAATTAATATAGCATCATCATTAAACCCCCCTGCAGTGCCCTCAACATTCCCAACCTCCATTTCATTTTAGGTGAAGCAAACCTTGTTTCAGCAATGGCAAGCAATTTCAAATAGCTAAGCTCATTGAAAATAGCTAGCATCATACAATGATTAATGATAAAATTTCTAATTAATACAGCATCATCATTAACCAAAGAAATCCAATGGCATGCCCTAAAAGTTTGTTCATTTTCTACACTGTATCTAGGTGCACAAATATTTTTCAAGGCAAGATTTAAAGGGGCTTTTACCCCCTGCAATGCCTCAACATTCCCAACCTCCATTTCATTTTAGGGAGACATGCCTATATCACCGGGTAATGGGACTGATATAATTTTAATATTTTTTGTAGCTTCATCATTAAGGCTT
>JASKGM010064815.1:0-12113 GCA_034509205.1 Ceratonia siliqua
ATAATCTTATGTATCTTACTTTTTGACCTTCCTTCCCCTTCTCTCTTTTTGTTTTTCTTTTATACTTGTCATTAAAATTCTGTCCCTTCCTTCATACTTTGACCCACCCATGCCTTGACATTCATATATACGATCTCCAATCCAATCATGTGGTTGTTCAGTAAAAAAGGAAAAGTGCCAGAACTTTAGAAATTTCAGTTCACTCATTGATTTGAAGTTTAAACCACCATCTATCAATCCACACAAAAATTTATATAGCTTTTAAGATATTATTTTAATTATCAATTATTAGTCACATATTTTAAATCATATAAATTATAGTTATAATAGTGTAATACATTAAAAAAAAATCAATGCACTCAACTAGTAGAAAAAAGTTCATCTCCTAAAAAACAATATTCATAAAATTCATACAAAATAATTTTAACCAATCAACATATAATAGAAGAAGGTAAGTGAAATAGAAGAAATGATGATAATTGGCTAAAAAAATACATTTTATAAATTTTGGAGAGGTTATGTTATATAATATTCCTCCAATTAATATTGAGATATAACCAATGATGTGAGGACTAAATCCAACCATGAGTTGACACTTGACTAGGTGGCATTCTTAAACAGTGACTGCTACACGTGTCACCCAACTATTGATGCGGTCCTTCAAGTTGTAAAATAAAAGAGCCACTGAAGTCTGAACATCAATCTCAGACTCTCTAAGCCAGCCAATGCAACTGCCTTAGCCTTACCGTGTTATTCTCATTAGTCTATAATAATCTCCACAATTGATTCTTACGCTTTATAAAACTTCAAATTTTTTATTTATTAATCAGTTCCGTAAGTAATATTTTCTCTTTCAATTGGATTTCAAATTCTGACACTTAGTATTTATCCACTATTGTCCTCCACGTCAGTTTACTCCCTTACTAATCACATCATCTCTAAACTCTGTTTTTAATATCAACAACATAACCACATGTCAGCCACACATTTTAATTAGTTTTTTTTACACTAACATAAACTCTCAACTAGCTTTCTATTACAGATTGCATTCATGAATTAAAAAAAAAAACATTTTATGATAAATAATTTATTTTTGAAAAAGTTATACCATTTTCATTTGCATACGTAGTCTTACATTATTTACAGTCACTTTCTTTTTATTTTAAAAAATATACACAAACTTTTTTTGAATTTTCTTTTTATTATGTTATCTAGATAATATTTATTTTTAAAAATAGAGATATAATTTAACAAAATAAACTTATTTTACACTATTAATTATAACACACAATTAAAACCTATATTTAGTGAGACATTATATATTATGATCTCCATAAAACTTATCAATTAAATATTGTGAAGCCTATCAAAAGTTTAAATTATATATCATTTTTAATATTGTTAAAACGGATAATCCTAACTCGGTCTTCTTCGGATTACAAGAAAAATGAATTGAGTCTTTTTTATAAAAAATGATTAATTAAGTGAGCCCAAACAAGACTAAAAATATTTATCTAAGAAAATTAATAAAATATGATAAAATATACAAAAATTAATTACAAAAGCAACAAAAACATATTTTAAATTATTCAAAACAAATATATATCAACAAAAATAAATTATCCATAATAAAGAATAAGTGCAGATTAAATAATAATAATAATCATAAAATTATCCTAACTCGACATTATAAATTAAAACATTTATCAAATATCATCTTTAACAATGATATTTAAATATATTTTAGATGTTGCATCTATTTAATCTTTTAAATCATCTTCATCTATTATTCAAAAAGAATGATATTTTTAATATTATAATATATTTATATGATATTTAAGATAAAAAATTATTAAAAACAAATTCAGGCTAACGGGCTGAGCACGACCCTCTTTGAGCTAAGCCCTCATAGGCCCGCTCTCATAAGATCACTTAAATTTGAGCTTTAATTTTCAAGGCTCTAACCCTCCAAAAATAATCTGGATTCAAACTTAACAGTATTAATCATTCCTCATTAAATATGCTATATCTTTTTTTTTAATATCTTTATTTTATTACATTATTTAAGGTGTTGTGTATACAAATATTTGTTTAATTTTATTAAACTTTCATTAGTGAATTTTAACAAATAGTACAAATTTTGAACAAATAAGAAGAGAAAATATATCACAGAAAAAACTAACGTTTAAAAAATCGGATCGATTATTGATCTGGTAAAAACAACGAGTGAATTAGTGGTCCAACTATAGTCAAATTATATTTAAAGTAAAAAATATATTTTTAATTTTTAATTTATAATTTATATAGTATAATATATATATATAATAAAAATAAATATTAATTAATTAATAAAAATAAATATTAATATACTTAAAATATTAATAAATATTTAAATCATATCATTTTTTTTATATTCCCATCCTTGAACTTCTATAATTTTTTTAAATTTGTTTGAATTTATTTAAAAAAATTTAACTTATAAATAAATAATAAAAAAAGTTATGGATGAATAGTACAAGAAATACCCAAAAGGATTAAAACACTTTAAAAAATTCTCAAAAAAACATATTATATAAAAATAATTAATTAATTTTAAAAATTAAAAATCTAGAAATAAAAAAACAAATTTATTTATTTATTTCATAATTTATCCTTATTTTTGTACAAATAAAGACACAAATTACAGCTGGGAGCACTTATGATTTTTCCTTTTGATAAATGTTTTGATATACTACTTCAATAATTACTATAGTTTTAGAATAGTATTTTATTTTATGTATTTTTGGTTTTTAGTTTTTAGTTTTTTTTAATATTTTAAAAGAATTTAAAAAAAGTAATAACTCATTTATTAAAAAATAAATCAAAAAACAAAGACAAAGTAAAAAAAAATTATTTTTTGATTTTAAAATATAAGAAAAAATAAAAATAAAATGATACTACAAAAATATGACTATTTTTGAAATAACATAACAAAGGCTGATTGATAATTGTGTGTCATGGTTCCCAAAGAGTAAGACAAATAAGTTAATTAACTCCTCTTCGTTTTACCTCTTTTGCTTCCATTTCTGGTTCTCCGAAAAGGAAGATAATGGGATGTTAGGCTCATTCTCCTTTCGTTTCTCGTTCTTGTTCTCTGATCTGCTGCCTTTGCACAATTGGTACAGGGTATTCGTAACTGCTGGTCTCTCCTCCTTCCATTTCTGATAACTATTTTTGTTAAATTTGCAGGGAATCAGGTTTCTGCAACTCTTCAATCTGATGGCGCGTTGCTCATATCCATTGTCAGCCAGTTTTCTGTTATCCTTCCTTTCCTTTTTTTCCTTTTCTCAGGAATTGGGGGAATCTTTGACCCAACTAATTCTCTCAATTTTTATAAGTCAATGTTGGTTCGTTGATTTTTGATTGATTTTTTATACTCTCGATTTTTAAAGGATGACCGAATTGGCCAAGAGACTGGTTCTGGATTTTTCGAATCGATTCGGTTTTCAGAACATTAGAAAAAAAAAAACTACCTATTTTACCAAATGTAATAAGAGAAATGTAACAAAATTTAAGACATTATATATAACATAACTAAAAATTGTTATATTTAAAAATAAAATTAAATACATAACACAAGATAAATAACATAAAATTCTACCACTTGTTATATATTTTTTGGAGGTATTTAAAAAATTTTACTATGAATTATTCTTCTTCAACCATAATTTGACCTCTCTTTCAATGGCATTTTTCATCTTAATTTGTTAGCTATTGAGTTTAGTAGTATGTTGTTTTTAAAGTGTAAGGGAGGTTCTATCATATGTTACATATTTTTTAGGGTATTTTATTATCTTTTTTAATTATTAAGTTTAATAATAAGTTGTTTTTAAAATATAAAGGAGGTTTGTGTATATTTTTAAAATGAAAAAAATGTAGGTTTAATATAAAATAAATACATTCATATAATTTTGCGTTTATTTTTTAGCCTGTAGCGTTATGAATTAGGTGGGAGATTAAAAAAGAGAGTAGCATGGGGTTGGGACGCATGCCATGCAATAGGATCAATTGTTGAACATTTTGAATAAGTTAAAGGAATTAAAGGAAGATAGGATTTAATTAGGTGTAATTAATCCAATCAATTGTTATTAAGGTTTAAAGAGACGGCTAGAAGCAAACGAAATTATTACATGGAAGCTATTAATTGGGACATTGACCTCTGCGGGGAGACTTGGGAGTAATGTTTATGGCAATTTAGAGGCACATCTATCTATCTGTTTATCTGGTTAAGCATCTTTGACAAAGATGAAACTTCTAGACCCACAGGCCACAGTGGAGTTAAATGGTCGGCAATGTCATAAATATCATTAGAAAAATCACCAAATAATGAGCTGTGAACTGGTTGTGGCGATATTCATAATTTTATATCGCACTTGCATCACCAACGAAGTTGATGACCCAACCACAGAAACGTCATTCATAATTTCATATGCTAAGCATTCTTGATTCATGGTTTTATATTGTTCTTTTATGATTCTATGATTTTCATTAAGCAAGCAGCACCTGCGGTTGTGACTCACCCTAGCTTGTCTTTTAATGAAATTGCAACGACTACTAATTTTGGGATATTTTGAGGTCCGGAATCTGGTAATTGGAAGTAGTATATTGGGACCATCTCCGTCTGCATCACTCATATACTACTATATATACACCTGCGTTCACATTGAGTAGGCCAGCTAGGGTTTTGTGACTTGGGACTCCACTTCCGCCTCTCTTATGCTGGAGCCCCCTCAGAGTGATAGATTTAGAGAAAGATCTACCAACACTCACAGATGGAAAGGGTGCCGAAGCTATAGTACCCAAGTGAGACCATGCTGTTCCGGGATGAGACACAGAAGGCCAACTCAGAAACAAGGGTCAAGATCAATGCATCTGTAATCCAAACACAATAATGTTAGAATAGAAATATAATTGGGAAAAGATGAGCTTCACCTTTTAAGGAGACAGCATAATCTGCTCAAAACAGACTTTAGTGGGAACAAAATCTACGTACAAATAACAGGTGACCCCATGCATATTCCGTAGTAGTCAACCTCAATCTGTTTGCGTATCCGCTTTTCTCTATTTCTCATTCTCAATCATTCCTTTAAGAATATATAAACTCTAGTTATCATCAATGCATTTTGATTTATTTGCAATTGAATCCCGCATCCCAGATAAATATACTTTAACGGATTTCCTTCTTTGAGTTCTAAAATTTTCCTTGTCTAACAACTTATATTTATCCTACTTTCATTTTTCACTCGCACTTTCCTCCCTAATTTTCTTTCCTTCTCCCTACCAAGCTCATTATAACTAAAGACAAATAAATAAGTTGTATTTTTGGGAAATACCTTTTCTATTTAACAAAATGTATTTTGAGAAAATAAAAAATTGAATTTCGTAATTGTTTCTATAACATAAAAGTTCAGTTATTAGTTAAAGTTACAAATCCCGTTCCCATAGAGTAAGCTTTTTCTTTTGTTACATTTTTTGTTCATAATGTTGGATGGGCTCAAATAAATTCGGACGAGATTGACTAATTAAAAAGATGTGGAGCCCATAACACAAGGGTGAACGATGCTTGGGCTATATATAGGTTTGATTTGGAAGAGGCAGAGCCCAAAAAGTGCAATATTCAGCTCGGCCCATCAAATGGCTTCAATTCCCTGAATGTAGCTTTAGTGACCGCCAATCGCCATAGCATAGCATGCCAACTCAATCACTTGGTGGTAGCCACTAGCCACAGCCTCAATTTTTTCATGAAACTACAGCTAATAGATTCTTATCATATTTAATATGGATTTGTCAATGGCCCCCACAAATTCTTATATTCTCTGCAACTACAATTTCAACCCTCAAACACACTCTCTGAGTAACAACGGGAGAGATGAAGAGAATCTGATCCTTTCTATTTCAAAAAAATAATAATTTAAAACTAAAGAGAGGCAGGTGAAATGAATGAGGAAGCAATCCAGTAAGGTCAAACTATCCCGCATTAATCTATAGGTATATCACTATGTATTTTTTTATGTCAGACCTTACATAATAAAGCAGATGTCATAAGCTGCTCCATGTCATGCTTCCATCATCATCATTTGCTATGCTTCCACTCAGTTTTACGGCTGTAGATTGTCGGCCCTCAACTCTTCAAACTATTAAGGAATCGCTTATTTAACACCCAGGGGATTGACTATGGTGTTTCATTACTAGAGAGAGAAAATGATGAGATTGGTGAGCTTCTGTTGCGAAGGTGGTGACAGGAGCAGGGAGGCAGAGATGAAAGAGGTATTGGAGAAAACAGAGGAGGTCCAGAAAGGCAGTTATGGAAGTGTGTTCCCAGCAAAGAGGAAGTCTGTGAAGAGAATGATAGTTGAAAGCATTTGTGACAAGAGCTTGAAGATGATGATGGTTTCAGCACCCACTGGCCCAAATTCCAACAACGCCAACTCTCACTCTGTACACACCTCCTCCCAGTACCCTCTTTAAGCCTAAGGTATTACCTTTCTTTTTCTATTTCACGATTGTCTTATTCTCTCTTCTCTCTTCTTACAACAATTGTCAGTGCACCTTGTTGTAACACTTCCCATTTTACAGGCAAGCTTGGAAATGGAAACACGGGTACTCTCTGCAGCTGCCGAGGGTAATTATTAAATAAGTTGCCACAAATCAAAATTATTATATTAAGAGTGATAGGAAGATAAAGATCAGACATTTGTATGACTGCTTATTCAAAAAATAAAGAAAATGATTCGATTGTTATTTCCATTTAATTGAGTCCATGAATGTGTGAGAATTATTATTTTTTATCTTCTTTTCAACATATTCCAAGCGAAACAAAGAAGGCGGTAGGTTGAGCTGGAAAGAGAGCATAGGATGAAATGAAAGCAGGAGCCATAAGGGGAGGAAAAAACAAGGGGTGTTGGCCTTTTGTTGGGGAATCTGGGGCGGCCTTCGAACGAAGGCGGAGTAAAAAACAAAAGATGTAGATTGAATATGTTCGGATAAGGAATTGGGAAAGTGAGCGTTTCGGTGTCTAAGTATCACATTTCCAGATTGAAGCAGGATTTGGTCCCTCTTCAAATTAATTAATTAATTCCAAACAGTCCCACCAAATAATATAATATCCTGAAACAGATATCCAACATAAATTCCCAACTTGTTTGGTCCATTTCTTTTCTTTTCTGTTTTTTGTCCCTTGCTTTGTTTGTACTCTCTATATATTTTGGTAATTTTAAAATAATAATTTTTTAAGAATTTTAATTTATTTTAAATTATCTATTAATTTATTTTATCAATAAAATATTAATTTTATTCTTATTTATTATTATCTTCAATATATTAATTAACTTTATTTTCTTAAAATCTCTTAATTAATTTATTTATATAGTTTTTTATCACTTATTTTATTGGCTTATCAATAATAAGAGTTTAAATTAATTTTAATAAGAGTAATTTAGTTTAATATAATTTTTTTATTACAATTGAAATTAGTTAATAATTATTTTAATTTTTGTTATTATTTTAAACATTACATAAAAAAACAAAGAAAATATGTTCATGTGTTTGGGTGTTGATGAGGGTTTATGGTTCAATTATTGGCACGTGCTCATTTGTTGTTTTTTGGGCTATGAATCGCACATATATTTAGTTAAGTGAGGTTATTATTATAAAATTTTAAGAGCCTGTGAAAATAATAATATTTTATATAATTTGATGTTTAATTATATTAATTTGCAGGATTTCTTAACATTTTTTAATAGAGAATTTAAGAAACAATATGATTAATTTGAGCTTTTACCAAAAAAATGATTAATTTGAGTTGTTGATAAAATTATATTAATATAAATTAATAGCAGAAATGGAATAATGGAGAAAAGGTAAATTTTATTAAAAAAAAGGAAACAATGAGCGGTGGCAAATGGGGTGGGTTTGATTATAGCCATTCGTCATTGATGACGTAGCTCCCCCGACGTCACCAACTGTGTGATGGGAAGATGCCCTGAATCTGAACCTATTATAATGTGTCGATGGGGTCGATGGATGATAAGAGTCCATCCATCACCCAATATCTCGATTGGAAGGATGAGTGAGCGAGCGAGTGAGGAATGAATGGTGTGGACCCAAACAAGGACTGTACTAAGTCACGCGCGCTGGGGTGTGGTAGGGTAGCACCTTTTTCTTCCCCAATTTAAATGCTCGAAGGACAAGGGAATCATAGACTGAGTAAGACAGAGGCAGCTGTAATTGTAGAAGCAAGCATGAGCCAACTCAAAGGGGGCAACGAGGGCCTAACCGAAGCCGGAAGGGCAGATGCGGAATCTGGCGCCTCCAAGGTCGGAGTGGGTGGAAGACCCGGTAAACCATCTCTCCCTCCCAAAAGAGGAGGTGTCATTAGGCGGATTATTAATGACATTAAACCCTCCTCCTCTGCCACTCAATGTACCTCTTATTCTTAATCTGCACTTACCACTGTTTATATGTATATATAATATGTTTGTAGTTTGTAAGCCATTGCCAGACCATTGTAGCTGCCACCTGCTTGTACCCAGTTGAAATCTGCAGAAGGCGAAATAGATCACCCATGGCGCCTCCACACATGAAGCACAACACTCAAATCCTCCTCTTCATAAGTTTCTGCCTTTACTCATCAACTGCTACCTTTATATATGTATTATAAGTCCGTATATTGGAAAAGCTTTTAGCATTTTCATTTCAACCCATTCATCTTCTGCCCTTCCTCTTTCTATATTATTAGTGAATTTCAATGTTCAATTAAATTTTCTGCCCTTCTGTTTCCTGTATTTTGTCTTTCTTCCTACTTCCACCATATTTGTCTGGTAATGGATGATCAAAATCAAAATAAGATCACTGAGTCACATGAGGTTGGGGGTTTAATTTCCGCAATACTGGGAGAAATAATTCTCCAATGCCCATGTCACTGAATTCAAACACTATCGCACTTTCATCCTTCAGATCATTGAAGGAAACGAAGGGAAAAGAGTACCAAGCCAAGGTCTCACCAAATGATTGCCTACATATTCAAGGATAATCATCCCGTAAAGTCTAGAACGAAATGACTGCTTAAAACTCATTGGATCTGATCTTATAACGAGGGAATCAAACGATTTGCATGATGTTCCAAGTTCAATTGTACCAAAAAAACAAAAAAGACCGCCTAGAACATCTGCCTCATTCACAAATCACAATTCGGGTAGATCCCATCCGTGGGGTGCATGAGCATGAGTTTTTGTTTTGGGCCTTGTATACTAGTTACATAGGGTGGGTAAATTGTTGAGTGAAAATTGCCATGAGCTAGATCACCGGATTCGGGGTGCCGAAGTGCATCCAGTGCAGCGGATTGCCGCTTTCGATGTGGAATCGTCGTTAGTTCGCGATCTACATTTCTCAGTGCGGCGAATTGTTGGACGAGGTGAGTGACAGGTATGTTGGTGGTGAGTCCGGTGACAACCTTCGACGATGCCATGGCCGAGTTTGTAGGACTGCTGGCTGGACCTTTCACCATGATTTTCCTGAGAAAATAGAACCAATAAGAAACAAAGAAGATCACTTTCACGGCAAGCACGAATGCGCCTTCACTATTATGTAAATTGAACAGATCTCCCCTTGCTTTCCAAAAACAATGATAGGCCAAAAAGCACTGAAATGAATATGAGAAAGCCTACCTATAGAAGAAATATCTAGAAACCCCTACCTATAGAAGAAATATCTAGTCTTCGGTGGTCTCTCTCCCATCCAAAGGAGCAATTTTCAATGTCGGTGACTGAGAAGATGAACTTGAACCATTGGATCTTGTCTTGGATGGGAAATTACTTTCATGGCCATTGACTTTCAACACAACGAATTGGGTTGGAGGGGGGTGCCGCTGTGCCTAGAGAATCGGGACAAAGGGTGAGCTGCGCTTGTGGCATAGGTGACGCACTGAAGATATAAGATAAAATCTCATAAATTATTATTTTTAAATACAGTTTTCATAAAATAAATAACTTCAGAAATCATAATAATAAGCTTTACTTAAAAAACAAAAAAATACAAATTTCATCAAATATGTTTTAAAATTAATATCAAATTAATGTGTTCTTAACATTTCTTTAATTTTAAAAATATGAGGTAATTTTTTTTTAATTAAACACATTGGAGTCACATCAACACTAATAAATTTTTACAAACGAACACTTTAACGCGCTTGCATATGCACTCACAACTACAAATTAAGTTATCTAGGCCATGAGCCTAATAGTATATTTATGTTTCATGATTCTTTCTTTTGCGATGGTAAGCCCAAATGGTAGTATGGAGCATGGCGAGGGGCCATGAGAGTTGGTAGACGTCTAGGCCCCAAATGAAGGATCATAATTCTCACCATAAAGAGTCCATCTTGACCGACGGCTCCACACTCTACACACTTGACACTCATGACTCATCTGCATAACCGCTGGACAACGGCAACCCAATTGGATCCCCAACTTTCCCTTCCTTTTTTTCATATACAACTTTCAATACATAGAATGGAAACTGTCCTCCTTCCTTCCTCTTTAACCGCATAGCCCCTATCTATCAAATGGGTTGTTGCATTCGAAAATGCCTGGAAGAGTTCAATCTCCACCAACTTCTCCTACCTCTTCTACTTCTTCCATTTCTTCCTTGGTTCAGTCTAAGAAGCTTAAACCATCACCGCCTAAACTCAGTCTGGCACCCATAGACAAGTCTCCAACGCAATCCATGCCACAGAAGAGAGAGCGATCAAGCGCACCAACTAATCTAACAAGTTTCGCTTGGTCAGCATATAATCATTCATGACACCATACAAGTTTGTAAGCTTGATAACTTCGTTTGCATAGCTTTAAGATTGAATGTATCCGTGTCTGTTACACGTCTGGGTTATACCAAAACGGTGCTTCCGGCATTTATATTTTTCTTAACACCTTGATATCAAACTCCTACAGAAATTAGAAAACAGAAATGCCGTAATACTATGCCACAACCCAGTTTCTTAAGAGTTTTTGGGGTCAATTTTGGTGTCCTTTTGTTAAGCTTTCACACTGGCACGCAATATAAAATTCGTACAGGCTTTGTCCTTAGGCCCCAACCGGTTACAAAAAGGCCCACTGAGTATGTGCGCCCCAAATCAATGGAATTTGGGATCATCTCTGCTTCAACTTGAAGTTTTTTTGCTTTGGTTTTCGGGTTTACTTGCTGTTTTAAACATAAAATCTTCACTAATTATTCCCCTCTCTCTCTTACATTTTGACTATGGCTTCAAAAGACGATTAATATATGAAATCCAAAACTTTTTTAAATTTGGGTATTAGATAGCTAAATATACTTTTAAAAAAAAGTAAAATAAAAATATAATGAATCATAGGAGACTAAATACAATAAAAAAAACTAGAATAAGTTTGGAGGTGTGTTGTTTCTTCTGATTTTGTTCTTGTTTTTCAAAAGTGTGAGTTATTGTCTAAGATAGATCTAATGCTCTCCATATCTTTAGGTAATACAATCTCTTTGTCTAAAGAAAAAAAACTCAAATAAAATTCAGATTTTCATGCTTGAGTAAAAATTATGAAAAAAAATATATTGAAGTTCCATAGTTGGTGGCTCGGTTTGTATCTAAAAATAGATTAATTCTATAAGTAAAAAAATAGCGTTTTATTTGTATTAATATACTTTTTTTAAACCAAGGTTATAATATTTAGTGTCTAAAGTTGTAATATTTTTTTAAAAAATAATTATGAGAATTCACACTTAAAATATTGGGGTGTTTTCTTATCCTTAAAGCATGAATATACGAACAACTAACAGGGTGACAAGAGTTCTGCTTCCAAGCAAATTGGAATGGTTCTCATCATAAGGATATTACTAGTGAAAGTCAAATGTAATAAGAGGGGTGAATTGATACTTTACAAAATTTGATGTTTAAAAATAGAATATAATTTGTATGATGCAATATAAATTATTTTCAGTAAGTAACAATATGATAATGTATGCAACGACTAAGTGGTGAAGAACTAAGTAAGTTGAGTTAATGATGAACAAAGATAAATATCTAGTTTTCTATTTGATCGAGGATTTTT